>WIGM01000321.1:0-25857 GCA_014235935.1 Colletotrichum musicola | reverse complement strand
TCCCTCGAGAGACAACCCGTCGAAAGGCAGTCCTTCGAGAGACAACCCGTCGAAAGGCAGTCCTTCGAGAGACAACCCGTCGAAAGGCAGTCCTTCGAGAGACAACCCGTCGACAGACAACCCGTCCAGAGACAATCCGTCCAGAGACAACCCGTTGAGAGGCAGTCCTTCGAGAGACAGCCCGTGGAGAGGCCGCCCGTAGAGAGGCCGCCCGTCCCGAGGAAGTCCTTCGAGAGGCTACCCGTCGAAAGGCTGCCCGTCGAGAAGCAGGTCATCAAGTCTCGCACTCCCCCCGTGGCCCCAGCCAAGCCCGCCAGCCTCAAGGGTGCCCGGGTCGACGTCGTCGCCCCGGCCTCGAGGACCATCCACATCGCCTTGGCCCCCCTGCAACCTGTGGCCCCGGCCCCCGCCCCTCCCGTGGTCCAAGGCATCACCGCCAACGAGCTCCGCGAGCGAGCCAAAGTCGAGGATGGCCTGCTCAAGGAGATCTCGCGGATGAAGGAAGAGGCCAAGAGCCTGCTGGGCAAGCAGTTCGACACGGACAAGAAGCTCGAGGACGCCCTCGAGAGGCTCTCGACACTTTCCGCCGACAAAGAGAAGACGGAGCGCCGCCGCCGGGAGGAGCAGGAGATCAAGGACAAGATCGCTCGCGACTTCGAGGAGCAGAGCCGTGTTCTCAATGATGTACGGAGCCACCTCGACGATGTGCGAAGCCATCTCGGCGAGCACGAGAAGAGGCTCGAGAACGTCCAGAGGGAGCGCGACGAGCTCATGGGCATCAAGGAGCAGCTCGCGGCCAAGTCCGAGGACCTCGAGAAGCAGATCGCTTCCGAGAGAGAGGCCAAGAGCGATGTTTCGTCCAAGTATGCCAGCCTCGAGAAGGATTTGGCCGATCTGCAGAAGGTCAGGGACCATTTCGAGGCCCGCTGCTCCAGCCTGGAGAAGGAAATGGCCGAGCAACAGAAGACGAGGGATCACTACGAGGCCCGTTCCTCCAACCTGCAGAAGGACCTCGGCGACATCAAGGCCGTCACCAAGGAGACAGAGCGAGCCCTCATCGAGAGGATCGCCGCCCTTGAGTTGACCAAGGACAGCCTCAAGCTCCGCGCCACCGGGCTTGAGACGGAGCTTGTTCTCAAAGGCACCGAGATTGGTGACCTCACCGCCGAGCGCAACCTCCTCCGCCTCGAGGTCGAACATTATAAGCCCCAGGTCGACGACCTCAACAAGGAGAACGGGGCACTCACTGAGGCCAACAAGGGCCTGCAGTCCCGCATCGACGCCCTGGATGAGCAGCAGAAGGGCTTTGAGGCCAACATCCAGCAGCTCAAGTCCGAGAAGAAGGATATCCAAGAACGCTTTGACGCCCTCGAAGTCGAGAAGCAGCAGGTTGAGGTTCGCGTCGCCGAACTCGAAACTGCCAATGCCGACCTCCAGGCCCGCTTCGAGAGCCTCGAGACGTCCAACGGCGAGCTTGAGGTCGAGAAGCAGCAAGTCGAGGTTCGCGTCGCCGAACTCGAAACTGCCAACGCCGACATCCAGGCCCGCTTCGAGAGCCTCGAGACGTCCAAGGGCGAGCTTGAGCTCGGCAAGGCAGAGCTCGACACTCGCGTCAAGGATCTTGAGGACGTTCAGGTCAAGTACGACAAGCTCAAGACGCGCATCGAGAGCATCAAGGGCCAGAACGCCAAGCTCAAGTCCCAGGTCGGAGGCCTGCTTAAGGAGCAGGATGAGCAGGGCTCCCAGATCCTCAGTCTGTCGGAGGAGCGCGCCAGCCTCCGCTCCGAGAACGCGTCGTTGAAGGACGAGAATGAGTCGCTCAAGGACGAGAACGAGTCTGTCACTAGCGAGCTCCGACGCGCCGAGTCGCTCATCGGCTCAGCGGCCCCCTCAATCGCCCCCTCCATTGCCACGTTCGACACCGGGAGCGACGCTGGCACCGTGAAGGCGGACGACGACACGCCCCCGCCGCCCGCTCCCGAGGAGGCGCCCCCGGCACCCCCCGTCGAAGAACTCAAGGACGACGCGGCGAGCGTCAAGTCTGCAACGCCCGAAGACACCGAAAGGGCGGCCCCCGAGGCCGAGGCCGAGCCCGCACCCGAGGCCACCCCGGCCGGAGAAGACGCCGCTACTGAGAAGGCCGAGTCCGTAGCCCCCGCCCCCACGGAGGCCGGTGTTCTTGAGGAGCTCCGCCAGCGCATCGCCGAGCTCCAGGAGCGCAACGACCAGCTCCAGAGTGAGACGGTCATGCTCGGCTCTCTCACGGCCGAGAGGGATGATCTAGCTGCCCGCGTAGCATCATTCGGCTCCCTCACGGCGGAAAGGGACGATCTTGCGGCCCGTGTCTCGTCACTTGAGCCCGAGGCCGGGCAGGCGCCGCAGCTGCGTCAGGACAATCTCACGTTGACGGCTCAGCTTGGCGCCGTCAACGCGCAGCTCGACGGCCTCCGTGCGTCCTACGAGGCATCCGTCGCCGAGGTCAACGGCCTGCAACAGCAGATCAGTGGCCTGCAGCAGCAGATCAGCTCGCTGCGCGGGCGCGTGGCGTCGCGCGTAGCGTCGCCGTCCGGGGAGTCATCCAAGAAATCATCGCGGACCAAGACCAAGGACAGTGACAAGAAGAAGGAACAGTTAGTGGTGGTTCGCGACCCTAACGAACGGGGCAGGATGTGAGTTGAAACCCCATGCACGCTGTCTTTCGATATGATGCTGACGTATTTTCCCTTGTAGTCAAGTCATGCGACGAAGTGAGTTGCGGGCGATGAGGTCCTCATCCCAGTCCGAGGGCGACAAGAGCGACTAAGATCTCTCGAAACTTTTCATGAATTCATGTACTCGGTGCTAGGGAACAACGAAGTGATACCACCAGGTTTTACAGCGACGGACGTTTTTCTCTCTGCTTTTTTTTATGTTTTGCCTCTGTATTTCGGCGTTTCATTTGTCGGGACAAAGTAACTTCAGCATGTGTGCGAATTAGGTTATTACATGGTCTTTTCTTGATTACAACGGATTATCATCTTCTTTGTCACGGGCAGGGCGGGCAGGAACAAACAGGATAGGATGTACGGAACGGACTAGACATATAACGGATCGCATGGAAGGACTCGGGTTCAGACGGGTGCTCTCGGGAGCGCATAAAAACACCTGCATCATGTAGACTTGTTACGCCGTGTAGTAAATAGTTTTAGATAGTACAGCTCATGTTTGTAATCGCTATTGCCATCAATATTCGTCTTCCTGACCTCTTTCTTGTGTCTCGTCCTAATGTTTATGGGCACAGTTACTCGGGTGAAGCAGCATGTCCTTCTTGTCAATCCGAGCGGTCGCTCGCCTACATGTACCGACCACTTGCAGAAAACGTGGGAAGAGTCTTCCGATCCAAGAACAGTCAGGGATGAAACCCCTCGTCTGTTGCAGTGTGCCTAAGTTGCTTAAGATTGAACAATGAGAGCTTAAGGGCAGTGGCTTCACGTCTTGCTTGCTTCTTCTCCGAGTCCCAACCTCGGCTCAAAGGGATTAAAGTGATTCAAACCATACATGTATACTCTGAGTCGTGCAAGATGATCCAAGCTCCTCTTCGGTTAACACCGGTCAGCCATCGCGTTGCGGCTGCTCCAAGCTCATTACCCGTTATGGGTAGCTTGGGCATTCCTCTTTGAACAGCTACCTGCGAGCTTTGCCGAGGGCGTCAGGAGGAATCGATGATGTGCTTGAGATGAACCTTTCCTCGGCGTGTTTTCCCCCAAGAGTAAGCTGTCTAAGCCGCATGAGGTCAGAAGCTCCCAGGAAACCGGGCAAGGCTCCAACGAACAGCTCTGCGTGGCGGACGATTTCGGTCGTCACGTCGTTTTCGGAATCCGTTTTGAACTGCCACGCATCGATATCAACGAGCCTCTCCATTCCAGGGCCTCCGCCACAGGCACCAAAAGGTGGGCGAAGAAAGGGCCATGGCAGGAGTAGAGTCCGATTGGTTGCGGGAGTGTCTCACTTACGGATTCGGAAAGGTAGGTGGCTGCATGCGACGACACATTCCAGCGGGTGGACCTGGACGACGGGAACAGCTCGCCCTCACCCTGGGCTAGCAAAGCCTGCCCGTCCAAGCCATGCGTGATACTATTTCCAGATGAAGCTATCGAAAGTATATGAGGCGAGGTTTGTTCGCCCCTCCTACAGCTTTTTATCTTCTCATCATCACACTCAACTCATTCACTCAGCTTCCATCACAACAACAACAACAACAACAACCATCAAACAATCAACTCATTCGTTGTCCGCCAACCAGTCCATCACTTGGCTTCTCAATCTCAACACCACTCAAAGTCCACTGACAACCTCCCAAATCATTCAAAATGAAGTTCTCCGCTGCCGCCACCCTCGCCCTTGCCGGCTTCGCTGCTGCCCAGACCGATGGTAGCGCCGTCTCCGCCGCTGCTTCCGCTGCCTCCGCTGCTGCCTCCGTTGCTTCTTCCGCCGGAGCCGTCCTCTCCTCCGCCTCCGCCGCTTCTATCACCAGAGCTTCCGTCTCCTCCGTTCAGTCCGCCTCCAGCAGGGCTTCCGTCTCGTCTGCCTCGGCCGCCTCCAGCAGATCTTCCGTCTCCTCTGTCTCCAGCAGAGCGTCCGTCTCTTCCGCTTCGGCCGCCAGCAGGTCCTCCGTGATCGCTGCCTCGCTCTCTTCGCAGGCTTCCGTCAGCCGCGCTGCCAACGCGACTGCCACCGGCGGCGGTGCCGGTGGTGGTGGTGGTGGTGGTGCCGCTACCACTGCTCCCGGTAGCGGCGGTGCTGGTGCCCCCGGTGCCGCCACGACCCGGACTGCCGTCGTCACCAGCGCCGTCACCACTCGCAACGGCACGACCGTCACTACTTCCACTGTCGTCCCCGTTCCCGTCAACGGTGCCGCTTCCCAGGGCCCCATCGGCGTCTTGGCGATGTTGGTTGTTGGTGCTCTCGCTGCTCTGTAAGCGGTTGCTCGTGGATTATTTTAGCATTGGAGTATAAACGCATGGGGGAGGACTTGGGATCAGAGCCACAAATAGCTCTTTGAATACCGACTGGCAACTATGCATCCAGTTGATTGGGGAAAAGTTGGGAATACTACATAAACCTTAATACTCCGGATTCCGAAATCAAACAAATATCATAATTATACTGAAATAGCCTTTGCTTTGGTTCTCTGTGATGAAGCCGCAAAACAATAGCCCTGGATACTTTAAATTCAACTCACTGTACGACTCTTTTTAAAAGATTTTGGAACTAACTTTGATATACTCAAACAGTTGAAGTTTGTCGTGATTCAATTTGCCGCTCATTCATCCATGAACCTTCTTGCACAGCAACATGATTTCGACTTTCAAGATTCTAATGTTGCCCAACGCTACTTGGACACGCATGGCTTTTAGTAAACAGAAGCTCTACAAGGCTACGTCCATCATAGGACTTTTAATGTTGAGGTTCATATGTTTGATGCTATCCTTTTGTCCGCATGTTATTCAAATTGGAATTTGACAAATACAGAAACCAACAAAGACCAAGACAGATATTGAACTTGTACCAAGCATATAGGAATGGATGAGTCCATGATATCCCCAACTTCTAACGGTTGCGCCAACGAGGCCCCAGGAACTACTGGAAACTGGCGAGCGATCTCCCACCCATGCTCAGAGAACAGTCGAAGACATAACGGGGCTAAGCTGGGTATCCATTCGGCGAAAGAAAACAGCGTAGCATCCTCCGCCTTGCAGGCCGCGTCATCTTCCCTTCCTCGCAGCTACAGCTTCCAATCTCCAAGCCTGCTGCCACTCAGCGCCAGCATTCGGCATGGGCAGCAATGGCGTTCAGTTTTCTTTGCCGCTTCTAAGATGCAGTCAAAAGTCCAGCCAGGAAGTCAGGTAGCCTGCCGTGGTCACCAATCATTTGCCGCCTTCAGGGGTCGGAGCTCGGGGTAAAAGAGGAATGAACTGCAACCCCGCAGCTTCGCGCGATGGCCCATTTAGTCGAGCTCACGCACACCCCCTTGCGATAGCTACCCATGATGCGGAGAAGCTTCGGTATTGACTCGGAGTGCACGAAATGGCTGGAGCCCAGACGGCTTCTGGGCCGTTTATCGACAGCAGATTTGGCTTTCAATGGTTGACCAGCCTACCCATTGGTCAATCCCGGCGAAGCTGTGAGATACGCAGCTCCGAGTCCATCCCGGTATCGCCCCGAGAGTCTTCGTTCTTGGCCAAAAACACCATGCGTATAAAGGCTCGAATCACCGGGTAGTTTTCTTGCTATCATCGCCAGACAACTCAGTCCGTACCCCGAGAACCTCCTTTCGTACCTCCCATATCTATCATGCATCTTCCAGACGGCCAATTCGGCGCAAGGCTTCTCCTTTCCGGAGCTGCTTTGAGCTTCCTCGTGCCGACCTCCGCCGTTCCAATCCAGGACAGCCCTCGCCAGCGTCTCCTTGACGGCCACAGCCTGCCCTCGAAGTATCGTTCCACCACGGCCCCCTACACTCCCGGCCACAGGGACAAGTACGATGGCGTCGTTGATTCCGTCGGGGACAAGCTCGATCCGCTTCCGTGGCGCAATGGACTCGGAGCCTCTGTCCTAGGACCATGGAACGAAGCCCGATCCAGGCAAAACCCAGATCTCGTCCGGCCTCCCAGCACCGACCACGGTAACCTGGCCAACATGCGATGGAGCTTCGCGGACTCTCACATCCGTATTGAGGTAAGTGCCTTACTCTAGGCAGCTTTGGAGGTGTAGCACTTCTGACTTGCCCGTCACAGGAGGGCGGATGGACCCGCCAAACAACCGTTCGAGAGCTATCCACGAGCGTCGAGCTGGCCGGCGTGAACATGCGACTGGACGAGGGTGTGATCCGCGAGCTTCATTGGCACAAGGAAGCCGAATGGGCCTACGTCCTTGACGGAAGCGTCCGTGTGACCGCCATCGACTACGAGGGAGGCAACTTCATCGACGACTTGTCCAAAGGAGTAGGCATACATATGCGTTCGACGCCATTGATGCATCGCTAACCAAGCTTAGGATTTGTGGTATTTCCCATCTGGAGTTCCTCACTCTCTTCAGGGACTTGGTGAGAACGGGACGGAATTCCTGATCATCTTCGACGATGGTAGTTTCTCGGAAGAGTCTACCTTCATTCTCACCGATTGGCTTGGTATGGAGCAGACCAACGACTGATCAACGAAAGCACGCAAGCTAACAGAGGGATCAAAACAGCCCACACGCCTCGGTCGGTTATCTCCAAGAACTTCAACCTCGCGCCCGAAATTTTCGCCCATATTCCAGACGGAGAAAAATACATTTTCCAAGGAACCAAGCCCGGCTCGATTAGCAGCGAAGCACCCACCGGAAAGGGCGTCAAGAAGTCGAAGCACCAGTTCACCCACAAGATGCTCGCCCAAGAGCCGAAGAAGACCTCCGGCGGTGAGGTCCGGATTACCGACTCCAAGAACTTCCCGATTTCCAAGACCGTCGCCGCCGCCCATGCCATTATTGAGCCGGGTGCCCTCCGGGAAATGCACTGGCACCCCAACGCCGACGAATGGTCCTTTTTCATTAAGGGACGTGCCCGGGTTACGATTTTCGCCTCCGAGGGTAACGCCAGGACCTTTGATTACGTGCCCGGGGACGTGGGCATCGTCCCGAAGAACATGGGTCACTTCGTGGAAAACATCGGCGATGAACCCTTGGAAATGCTGGAAATCTTCCGCGCCGACGAATTCAGAGATTTTTCACTGTTCCAATGGATGGGGGAGACGCCCAAGAAGATGGTCATCGACCACCTCTTCGCTGATGACCCCGAGAACGGAGAGAAGTTCTGGGACAAGGTCCGCAACGCAGAGAAGGACGAGATCACGCTGCCCGACGTCGCGGCCGAGGAAGCCGACTCTCGGACTGAGGAACTTTGAAGATGAAAAAACACAGCCACGCTGTTTGTTTGGGTGGTTTTGGAAACATCGAATGACAGGCTTGGCTCCAGCGGCTTTGTGGGCAATTCGGTTTGTTTCGTTCCAGGTTGTCCGATGATGAAACAATTATTCAAGCTAAGGGCAGGGAAAACTTTTAAAGCCCCCAGTAAATGTTGATCTTTCGCAATAATACCGTCCCTTTATTCGTGGCACCAGAATGATGATATCTATGAATTATCCGTTGCCGTTTTGATTTCACCTCCTTTCGGCCGAACTTGAGAGTCTAAGCATGTCATTACCGTCCGGTGAACTCTTGCCGTCGAGATTAGACTCAAAAAAGTTCCCTCTGACAGAGTGGGCGTGGGCAGGGTATCCCATGCACCCGCAAACTCTTCTTCGTCCAAACAACAACCACAACTGGGTCTGTTCTGTACGGATTACTCAGTTCCCGCTGCCAAGGCTGGACTTTGTATCACCATTCAGTCAGCCGCGCATAGATCGCCTCTCTCGCTTCTCTAACTGGAAGCGGGCACAGTTGCACCCATACCTTTTCTTGCTGATAAACAGCGACAGGTCACCACTCGTCGTCATCAACATCGTCGGCTCCCTTCGCCAGATGCTCTTGCCGACAGGTCTCCGACGGATGCCCGTGACAAAAAGGATCACTTGCCGGCGCCTCGAATAGATCTAATCTCTAGAAAGAGGGGTTATGTTTCGTGATCGCTGGGGCTGGTGTGGTTGAACAACAACACCATAGGTCATGGCCCTTGTTCCTGCTCCGTGTCCCCCGGCCACCAGGCTCTCTCTCGCAACCGGCAGAGGTAACCCCCTCGCGTGCCCATGTTTCTAGGCCTTATCTCCGGCGAGGTATGAGCAGGGAAATGGCACAGAAAGACGAAGGATCAAGAAGGTGGTGACCGAGTGTCGAGGGTGTACGTTCCATGTTGATGTCGAACCCCCGCACGCAAGCGAGCTGGGAGGAAGGACGGGCGAACGAGTGACGGCCATGCATTTCCGGGCCAATAGTTTCGTTTCATCGACCACGGGATGCGGGATATGCAGCTGACAAGCAAGGCCAGGCCAGGCGAGAGCCTCCGCAGTCGCTGTCGTCTTATGTTTGTGGCATTGTACCATGGGTATCGATGGTGAGGGCGCGGGACCTCTAGACTGGGTGGGTGGTGGGAGTGCAGATGCAAAGGGAATGTCGCCGGGCGATGACACCCATTCCTATTCTTGGAAGTTGGAGAGAAGAGGGGGAGAAGGGAAGGACAAAAGGGGAGATGCTAGGGGAGAGAGGGGTAAAGGCGAGAGAGCCCAAGTGAGCAACACTCACTCAAGCCCCTGGGCCGAATGAAAATGTCATCCCATCCCATCAACACCGCATCGCATCTTTCGCTGATTCGCCGGTACGAGCGTAGCTGACACTCCATCGCCGAGGAACCAGTAGAGAATGAGACGCATGGATGGAGGGGAAACATCTAGGCTACTACATGTAGCTTGATGCGCCGCGTTCTTCGCCGGTGCAACTGCAGCATCTTAATCGCCACGTAGGTACTTACATGGTCGTCTCGAGTTAATCTTGGTGTTGTAGAGTCGTATTGCAATCACCTACGCACGCAAGCACGCCCATAGATTGTCATATTTGGAAGCTCAACGGCTCCTAATCAGCCTCCCGAGGCCCACAACCCGCCCGTGCCGAAATCTTGCTCGTTTATCGCCGGCGGGTAAGCACATACCTACATGGCTGATTAGACTACCGCTCCGCTCTATGCTGGTGCTGGCCTCACTCTTCACGGCCATATCCCGGCCATACAAGGCCGGAAGACGGCACCTGGCTTGCGGGCTTGGCATGCCATGTTCGACCGGGGAAATCAAAAGCTTGTCCCGTCGTATCGAAGACCTGGTGCTCCACAGTGCAAGGGGGACGGCGCGAGGGTGTGAGGACCCATCGAGGGCCAGTCGAGGCCGACACAAACAGCAAGTCGCCCTCGTCATGGCACGCCCGTCTGTCCCTCAGCGGACTAGGCCCCTTGCTAGAGCCGATGAGGATAGCGGGAGCGCTATTGGACGGGTATGTACCCCGCGTCTTGGCCGAGGATTCGCGACGGGAAGGGAGAACGAATGGCGTGGGATTGCGCCCGCGTCGAGTTAGCGCTGCGGTACGTGTAAGGCGTAGCAGCAGGCAAGCAGGCCTTGGTTTCTATTATGTTCTGCTGGTCTGGAGTGAGAGTGGGTTAGATATGCAGTGGAGGTTAGAGCGGGAGCGGGCAGGCAAACATACAGAACCCGTCCGTCCTTCTCTTCTCTGTCGCCCTCCCTCTTTTGCTGACCGAGAGAGGGGCATGCCACTGTGCTTACTGTTGTGACTTTGCCGGACTTGGAAGCTCGTCGATAAATATGCAGATGACGACAACGAGGACCCAGTGCGTGTGGACTCGACGGACAACGGGAGGAGCGCCAAGTGGACGCTTCGTTTTGGGCGCTGCGAGCCTGTTATCTTTTCTCGCCCATCCTGAAGAAGAAACCGGACAGGAAACTGCCAAGATAGCCTTGCGGACTGTCAATGCATGCAACCCAAGGCGAATGGGGGTCACCCAGACTGAGTCGTTGGGCTGCCAGTACGTCTCTTGGCCGCCATTCTGTGCGGATTTTCGGTCGCCCCGGGACTCTCATCTCGTACGTTGCTGACGACTGTCTGTACTGGCTTCTTCGTCTGTGTTGTGCGACCGCCAAGCCGCTCTTCACTCCCTCTCGGTGCTTTGGTGATTTACAGAGGCAACGAATCGGGCCAAGAAAGCATGCTTGGCAAGCGGCTTAGCATTGCGGCTCTGGTGCGCCAAGAATAGGAAAGTTTGCCGATGGAGAGTTAATTGACTACTTGCGGTCAAGAGAAGATGGAAGATGAGATGCTCAGGGCTTCCTGGTGTTGACTTGCGACGAATAGGGGGCGCCCGGAACCAAGCAAGTTCCATCTCGCTGACTCGCTTCCAAATCTGGCCTCCGTTCCCTGATGTTTCTGCCGTCGAATAACAGCAATATTTCTATGCTGTACGTGCTCGGCGAATCTTAGGTATCTAGGTATGTAAGCCATGCTAGTACGGAGGGGATGGACGCATGCCTCCAAAAAGAATTCACCCAGGGACCTTTTCTCCAACTCGTCCACGTCCATCCCATCCAAACTCACCCAATCCTGGCGGCATGTGATCTGCAAGCCGCTTATTTGCCACGCCTACATGTGTGTATGTACGTGTGTGTGATCATGCTCGTCCGTACAGCCGCGGTTTAGTTTCAAATTGAGTTGGATGGACGTGCTAGCCGTGGGCGGCTATGAAGCCCGCGACCCCTTCTTCCAGTCCATGACAGAGTGTCGGTCTTGGAGTTGCAACAGTTGTCACCCTTCCTCCTAGGGATAGCCATGCTGTGGACGGGGCCCAGCCGTTTGGCTGTTATTCGCTCGCGGCGCGACTCCGCGCGAGAGGCCTTGTCTGGCTGATCTTGTCGTGCTGCCACCGCACAGGACGCGAACGCCCCCTCGACTTCAACTCCCACCAATGTGCACTCTGCCACGCCCAAATGACCAGCCCGTGATGAACTGCATTAGACCCGGTCACGTCGGCATGTGAGGGGATACCGAGTGTCGTCCGAAAGGGGGGGTTACGGCAGTTCCACCGGTCAACGGCCGCAGCTCGTCCGTCACGTCGTTGTCGTGGTCGTTGTCGTACAGCTCCGTGATAATGTAGCGCCCTTTCGCCAGGCGCATTTCTTGGCTCACACCTCCCGAGTCCCAACCCCTCACTCCCATTCCCCCAATCTGGTGTCTGTTTGGCTGCTCAGGGCCCTCGGCGGTGGCGCTCGTCCAAGGTTCATGTTGCTTTCTCATGAGGTCTGTGTTGCAACGGGAGCACTTGCGCAAGCGGCAGCTGCAATGCGCGGATCAGATGCGGTGCATTCGAGCATAAAGAACGCCTCCATCGGCAGCGATCCGGCCGTGGATGGACTGCTGTTATCTCTAAAACACACAACAGTCAGAACATGAGTTGAAGAGCCAGAGAGTGGCACCGACGCTGACTGGAACGCCCCCTTCTTCCTACAAGAATATAATCATCTCAACTGCTGAAACCAACCTGTCTGTTCTCGCCTGGTTCACGAACCGTTCCGGACATCTCATCCTCGTTCTCTGTTGTTTCTTTCTCCCTTCAGCATATTGAAGTTTGTTGTCGAGATGGTGAACTTCAAGGGAAAGGTCGAGACCGTGAGAGACGAGTTGGCGACAGACCCGACTCTCCGTCGGACTCGCGACTTTATCATCTCAGGGGCTCCCAAGTTCCCCTCAGCCGCGGGAGTCTACCTCGTCGAAAAGGTGCCCATAGTCCATTGGCTGCCCAAGTACAGGCCCAAATGGCTCATCACGGACTTCATCGCCGGTCTGACGGTGGGCGTCATGCTCATTCCGCAGTCGCTGGCGTACGCGAAGATTGCAACCATCCCCATCGCCAACGGCTTGTACTCGAGTTGGCTGCCAGCCGCGTTTGCGGTGTTCATGGGAACTTCAAAGGGTAAGTCCAACACTTCCGCTCCTCCGAGCCATCGCAAGCAAGTGTTCTGATCGTTTGAACTTCAGACCTCTCAACTGGACCGACATCTATCATGGGCCTCTTGACGGCCGAGATCGTACACGACTTGAGCCAGGAAGACTTTGATATCACCGCAATTGCAACATCCGTGGCTCTCATGGTGGGAGTCTACTCCCTTGTGATCGGTCTCTTCGGTCTCGGCTTTCTTCTCGACTACGTCTCGTACCCTGTTCTCACGGGCTTCATCTCAGCTGCTGCTCTCGTCATCGCCTTTGGACAAGTTGGCTCTCTTGTCGGTTTGTCCAACGTGCCTTCCGGCGTCTTCAACGTCATTGGCGACGTTCTCAAGCGCCTCCCAAAATGGGACGGCCCGACTTGCGGCATTGGCTTCGGAACCCTTTTCATCCTCATTGCGCTCGAGAAGGTGGGCAAGAAATGGGGCAAGAGACACTTTGCCATCAAGCTCCTCGCCAACTCGCGTGCCGTCATCGTCCTTGTCATCTTCACGCTCATCAGCTACCTGGTCAACCGCGGCCGCGACAAGGCCGACTACGCCTGGAAGGTCAGTCAGGTCAGCACCCACGGCATCGTCGCGCCCAAGGTGCCCGAGTCCAACCTCGTTTCCAAAGTTGCAACGAGGGCAATTGCACCTCTGGTGGCCAGCACCCTCGAGCACTTGGCAGTCGGCAAGGCCTTCGGAAAGAAGAACAACTACCAGATCGATCAGAGCCAGGAACTGAACTACCTCGGAGTCGTCAACATCGTCAATGGCTTCTTCTCCACCATGCCCGTTGGCGGCGCCATGTCTCGAACAGCGGTTGCTTCTGAATGCGGCGTCAAGAGTCCCCTCAACGGCATGTTCACCGCTGCTTTCATCCTTTTGACTCTCTATGTTCTTTCTCCCGCGCTTTACTGGCTTCCCTCGTCGACATTGTCCGCCATCATTGTAAGCTTTTCCCACCCAAACAAAGGGGGTACATCTACTGACAAAGGTATTGTCATAGATCATGGCAGTTGTCCATCTCTTTGGCCCCTTGTCTCTCTTCTACCGCTTCTGGCGCATCTCCCTGGCCGACTTCGTGGCGTCCATGATTTCCTTCTGGGTCACCATCTTCGTCAGCGCCGAGATCGGCATTGGTGTCGCCGTGGCCTGGTCCATCGCGTGGACGATGCTGCGATCGACGTTCGTCAAGCCCGTCATCCACTCCAGCTCGATCGGCGCCTCCCAGTCCGTCCCGCAACCCATCACCCGCATCCTCAGCAACGGAAGCGACCGCGGGCCCGGCGCCGGCACCGAGGGCCGCACCGAGAACGCGGGCATCTCGATCCCGGCCGACACCATCGTCGTCGACTTCAAGGACGCCGTCTTCTTCCCCAACGCCGAGCGCGCCAAGAACGCGACGCTCACCGCCATCAAGCTGGTGTACCCCCGCGTCGAGAGCAGCCTGAGCCAGGACGACCGGGAGCGCCACTGGAGCGTCGCGGCCGAGAAGCGGCTCGAGCGGCTGCGCGCGCAGCAGCAGGTCCGACTCAAGGAGACGCCGCTCGCCGTCGTCGTGTGGGACTTCACCATGGTCCCCTTCATCGACACGTCGGGCATCTTGACGCTGAAGGAGCTCAAGGACGAGATACGGGTGCACGCGGGAAAGTCCGTACAGATCCGCATGATTGGCATGTCAGACAAGGTGCGAAACCGTTTCTGGCGGGCAAAGTGGAAGCTGGTCGATCTCGAGGAGTGGCGGGAGGAGGACGCGGACCTAGTGTACCCGTCCATGGAGACTGCTATCTGGGATCGCGACGGCGAGTCGGGCGCAGATATCGCAAGCGAGAAGAAGGGTTGAGGCATACCGGCAAAACAATGCACCCGTCGTTTTGCCAGTAGGATTTACGTAGCACCAATTCATACATACCGAATTCTTATTCCTAGTCTCCCAGATACCAACCAACATGGAACTTCACTGTCTGTCACTGTTCTTTTCTCCGGAACCGCAAGAAACCTTGACTTTTGCCAGAAAGAAAGATCCGTTGATTAATTCAAATTTGAACCAAGAGGTTACTCTACTCTGTGTTTCAGGCTGATCAACACTTTGCAGGAGCTATAGCGTACATTCATAGATCACAGGTGGACCATGTAAGACAAGCCAGAACAGAGAGAGAGGCACTCAGAGAACATGTTGTACCTTGATGCCCGCCCACTCAGTCAAGATTCAAGCTGCTTACTTTATGCTCATCTCTCTCACTCTTCTGTTTTCAAGCGAGAGCATCTGAAGGGTTTTGGTTGGATGCCATACATCAACCAGCAGTACAGAGACGAAAAGATGCCCAAGTTGTGATTATGACCGAGATCTATCGCGGTTCTAGAAGTTAGGTGGCCACCTGCCATATCACACTGTCCAATTACCCATTCTCTCCCACCTGACCAGATAAGGCGCCCTTATCCAACGCCACTCTGCGGCTCAGGTGCGGCCGGATCACCCGCCGCCCTAAGGTGAGGCTGAGGGTGAGCAGGGGGTGAGCGGGGTAAGTTGGAAGTGGAAGTGGAAGATACATACTGTTCGAATATTCGTCGGCGCACATTCAGGGGTCAATCGTGATGTGTATTGTGCTTGTGCTTGCCTAAGACCTGTCCGCGTCCCTTACGCGCCTCCTCCCGGCGTGTTCCCTGTGACTAAGCGCCTCTAGTGCGGCCCTCGGCCAAACATTTCTCCTAGCGCCTTCCTGGCATCCTAGGCGCTCTGCGTATGCATCGCTTCCAGCGCCCTTGGCCTACCACCCTTTTTGACAGATTGCCTTTGTAGCTACTTTGCGCTCGTTTAATAAGGTCCAGAGGTTGTGTCTTCCTGGAATAGCTCCTAGTTCCTAGTATCGGAGCTGTTAGAATTTGTGGTATTGTAGTAGGATGTTACGACCCGCTTTGCAAGGATAACCGTCGACCGACCCGCTTGCGCGTCGGGCAGCTATGGCAGGACATTTGTAATTGATTGATTGATTGATTGATTGATTTATTCCTACTCGGTTTCAGCCGCTCTTTAGTCAGCAGCTATGTCCGGATAGCGGGGTTTGGCCGACAGCCGACGCGCTCCGGTGTTAATCCGGAGCGCCCCACTTCGCCAATGCAAAACATTGACCAGCTGTCTCCAAATTTCCCACTTTGCTCTCTAACCTCCAACTACATCTGGCTGCCACCTCGTGTAGTTCGCGGTTCTCTGCTAATGTACATGTATGTCTAGGCGCTGTCGAGGCATGATACCTCGTGCAATGGTTCGGTTTACCTACAGTCTCCCCCCGATGCTCAGCTTCGTCTGGGTTGCGACTCGATCCCGTGCTGCCCAAGGATCTCGGTCTGTTCCATGAATCTGATTGCCTTGGCGGCTGCTTTGCGCTTGTTCAGTATGACCCGGAGATTGTGTCGTCCTGGAAGGCCTCCGAGTTCCTGGCGTTGGAGTTGTCGAAACCTGCGGCATCGCAGCAGGATGTGCGATACCGTTTGTCGTCCTTCACGGCAAGGGCAGTTGGCGTTAGTAATGCCTGGTACTCTTTGGCCGAAGAGGAAGTCCTGGAGTCCGATCTTTTCCGTGCGTATCTGGACTAGGAGTGTGCTCTGGCGTTTACTGAGGCCTTCGTGGAGTTGTATGACCTTCTTTGTTGGCTTTGGCGCGAGGCGGAACGACGCTCTTCCTCGCGTCTCGGTTTTCCAGTTAGTTTACCACGTTTAGTAGGACTATTTGTGTGACCAGGTCTTAACTGTCGACCTGAGCTTGAATAAGGCTGTCGGCTTGTCTGCCCTAGTGCCTAGTTGTCCGGTTGGCCTCCATCCTGTGGCTTCTTTCGCAGCAGCATCTACTACTTCGTTACTATGGATGCCGATATGGGCCGGCACCTATCGGAGCTCGACGTTAGATCCTTACTCTCGGAGGTCTTACAGCTTGTCTACGATGATCTTGAGGAGGTATGCGCTAGATTTCCCTTTTGGTTTAGCTATTGACCTGATTGCGGCTTGGTTGTTGGTGTGGATGAAGACTTTACTTCTATAGTTCCCGTTTTGCTTATCTACCTGGACCATCTCAAGGACAAGGACAATACCCTACAGTTCTCCTACGTATACCGTTAATATTATATCGTCACCTATGTGTGATTTGTGGGTTTGTTGTGTGGTTGTGTAGACTGTGGCGGCCCCGATCTAGCCGTTAATACCACTGCCGTCTGTATAGATGTGGGCTGCGTCGGTGTTCTGTTCCAGGTATCGTCGGTGTTCCTTTTCGGCCTACTCTGTGGACTCTGGAATGCGGACGCGCGGTCCTCTCCACCACGGGGGAGTAATGTATGGTGGTATGCGCTCGTGTTGTTCGCTAATTGCTCCTTATCCATCTTCTAGTCGTTTCATTATCGTCTATTTTGGACTTATTCTCTTCCCTCTCCATAAGAAGGTTTTGGCTATACCTACTCTACTAATAGTGTCGGTATTGTGTTTCTATATCTATTGTTTGACTAGTAGGAGATGTATTTCTATATCCAGTGCTGGAAATGAGGTTGTTCTGTATGCTCCGCTCATCGCCCTGGCTACTCTAGCTTAGAGCTTTCGCAGTCTGTGTTGTTGTTGTTGTTGTTGTATTTAACGCCATAGCGGCAAGGACGCAGCCGTCCTTGCGGCAGACCTCCCAAGGGGTATGTGGTGTGGAGAGCCGTAGGCTCAGGCTATCTACTGTATAGTACATGGCCCTTTCTATTGTCCTCCAGTTCTTGCCTATAAGCTAATATAGTTCGATCTATCTCTAGTTCCTATTGGTTCCCTAGTTCTGTTATATCTATTTAGGCCCTTATTGAGGGTTATTTGTATATATGGGACTGGGCTTTAGTCTAGTCCTAGTAGTGCGGGTAGATCTTTTAGAAGAAGTCTGTTATGTAGAGGAAGGCCTAGAAGCCTTGATGATTAGTGATTAGCCCCTTGAAGTAAAGTTTGAGAGATCCTATAGGTCCTATCGGGTCTAACTGTTTTAAAGGGTGGAGGGTAGGCCACTGTTGCCTCCTCACTAAGGTTTTTTAGTAGTAGACTAGGTGGTCTACCTCTTTTGCCTCCCCATAGGAGCAGGTAAGGAGGGCTTCTGGGTGGTTAAAGCGTTAGTAGTACTGTTTAAAGTCTCTATAGCCCGAACGGGTTACTAGGAGGTGGTGTAGAATAGCCCGCGGTAGGCCTAGTTTAGGGGGGCAGGTGAGGGAAGCTTTGAGCCCTAGTTGGGTATATTGGGTTAACCCCTCTTGCCTCTACTAGTGTCTATATTAGGCTTGTAGGCGTTCCTTAGAGAGTCGTTTAATCCCTACTATTGTAACTAGTTGGTCTTAAGGGACTAGGAGTATAGTACCTTCTTTAGCTAATCGGTCTACCTCTTTGTTGTCTTTGATCCCTTAGTGTCCTAGGGCTTAGTAGGTTTGTATATTATATATTGTGATAGTTTTTTTCATCTTTAGGAAGGTTGTTTATAAGGATATTAGTGTCTTACTCTATATCCCTTGTATTATACTGGTGTTGTCGATATAGATGTGTATAGGTTGACCTTAGGAGGTTAGGAGGGCCTACTAGAGCCCTGTTCTCGCCCCTTTAGCCTCGCTATTAAACACTTCTACTAGGCCTAGCTAGCTATAGCCTTAGGTAACCCGTCTATTACCCCAGTAGATAATAAACCTATACTTAGTAGTCCTACTTAGTACCTTTGAGCTGTCTAAATAGATAACTATATGGTTATTTAGTACTTTCTTTAGCTGGCCTTAAAAGCCCTAGTTATCTCTTTTTTTGTCTATGTGACTATAGAGTCTTAGGACCTTAGGAAGTATTGTGGTTGTTATAATAAGGGCCTTGGGCCCTTTAGTAGGAGCTTGGCTGTTTATTATAGCCTTGTTAGTTACTTTTTCTATTATAAGATCCTTAGGATTAGGGGGTGGTATTAGTCTATTTTTTATAGCTATACTATAAAGTTTAGGTGGGCTCCTTTAAGGACTAGCTTACTAATAAGTAGACCGGTATTCCTTAGAAGACTACTTGTTAGGGTTATCCTCTATACTAGTAGAATGGTCCTTGTTATGGTTATAATAGTAGTATTTATTTTTTATATAAGACCTTTTTATCTTAAGTCTCTATACTAGGTCTTTATACTATATAGAGCCGTTAGGAGGATATATAAGGTTACTACTTTTTAGGTCGCCTACGCTAAGATCCCTCCTTTTGTATTTATTAAGTGTTGTAGAAATTGTACTACCTTTGTTGCCCTAGCTACTATTATTTCGATATAGTATTAAAAGAAAAGTCCTCTATTAAACTAGATACCTAACTAGTAGATAGGCTTTTTTAATACCTTAACCTTAAGGTTATTAACTTTAATTCTAAGGAGATCCCTTATTTAGTTATATTTTCTAGTAAAATAAATAGTCTCGTACTTAACTAGGTTAAATATAACCTTATTCTTAACCCCCTACTTAAGGATAGTTAATATCTCTTTCTTAAGAGTAAGGGTATTATCCTTAAGGAATAGGCCTATAGTTATTAGACTAATATTATCTATATAACTAAACCGAGCCTTTAGATTATTTATTAGGATATTTACTATATAGAATAGAAAGATAATAGGGAATAGTAGAGACTCTTAAGGTAGTCCGTAAGTTAGGGAAAAGTCCTCTATTATAGTCCCTTTAAGTCTGACCCTTGTAGATTGTTTAGAGATAAAGGTATAAATAAGTCTAATTAGGCTAGTAGGCTAGTCCTATTAACGAAGCCTAATGGTAAGGTGGTTCTATAGGACTGAATCGAAGGCTCCCTTAACGTCTATAGTAACTAGTGTTGTTATAAGTCCCTTGTTAAGGGCCCTCTCGATATCGTAGGTAAGATAGGTTATAAGGTTAACTACTAATTGGCCTATAAGGGCCCCTATTTGCTATGGGCTAGCTACCTTCTCTAGTAAAGTTAAGTAAGTTATCCTCCTAGCTATTAGCCTTTTAAGCCCCTTACCTAGATAGGATAGAAGGGATATTAGCTACTAGGATCTAACCTTAGAGAGGTCTATTTTCCCTAGTTTTAGAATTATAACTACCTCTACCCTATAAAAGGGTCGTAAGTAGTAGCTAGTTTAGATACAGGCCTTAAAGAGTTATTTAATAGGTTTTACTAGGATATCCTCCACTTCCCTTCTACACATCGCCCCGCTAGCACCCACTATTAGTGCGGCGCTGGGCCCTACATAACAATACTAACTCCCTAATTGCAATACCTATGTACTCGAATCTCCTGCCTGCGATGGCCTTACAGCCAGCCGCGGGCACCCCGTGGACCGCTAATGGTCTATTATCCTTAATGTATAGCCTCTCGCCGACCCCTGCCCCCCCTACTTCCCTACCCCTACGACCCTAGGGTATAACGCCCCCTCCTATCCGGCCTTTAGGAAGACGGCTATAGACGACTACGGTCACCCTTTAATGGGCCCGAGAAGGCCGGGCCCTCTAAGATAAAACCTTAGATCTTCTTACCCAAGGGCTAGACGCCCTTATCGGATTGGCCCTAGCCCGGCTAAAGACTATAGCCCAGGGCCTAATCGACTCCTTTACCCGGTTCGTAGCCGTAGAATTCTCAGGACCTACTCCTAGAGCTGGAAAAACGTACGCCTAGGCAGCTATTGGTCCCGGCCCCGGCCCTACCTCCAGGCCGGACGAAGTAACGGGCCAGCGGGCCAGCCGTGGTTATCGGCCTCTAAACCTAGTAAAATGTACCCCTGACCTCCGTCTTCTAGTCCGGCTCCTAGTAGAGTATATCTATATATTTAGGACCCTTGTCCCTTATACTATAAAGATAGTAGTAACTAAGGAACTTAGTTTATAACCCTAAGATCTTACTAAGGTCCGATATACTACAACTAGCTTTTCGCTTAGGCCTAAAGATAAAGAGATATAAGTCCTACTCCTCTAGAGGACTTAAGAGATCTAGAAATGCCTTATAGTAGAAAAGGTTAAAGTACCTACTAAGTAGTACTAATATAGCGTCCCTTTGTGTTGTTGTTGTTGTTGTTGTTGTTGTTGTTGTATTTAACGCTATAGCGGCAAGGACGCAGCCGTCCTTGCGGCAGACCTCCTAAGGGGTATGTGGTGTGGAGAGCCGTAGGCTTAGGCTATCTACTATACAGTACATAGCCCTTCCTATCGTCCTCTAGTTCTTACCTATAAGCTAACATAGTTCGATCTATCCCTAGTTCCTACTAGTTCCCTAGTTTTATTATATCTATTTGGGCCCTTATTAAGGGTTATTTGTGTGTATGGGACTGGGCCTTAGTCTAGTCTTAGTAGTATAGGTAGATTTTCTAGAAGAAGTCTGTTATGTGGAGGAAGGCCTAGAAGCCTTGATGATTAGTGATTAGTCCCTTAAAGTAAAGCTCGAGAGATCCTATAGGTCCTATTGGGTCTGATTTCTTTGAAGGGTAGAGGGTAGGCTACTGTTGCCTCCTTACTAAGGTCTTTTAGTAGTAGACTAGGTGGTCTACCTCTTTTGCCTCCCTATAGGAGTAGGTAAGGAGGGCTTCTAGGTAGTTAAAGCGTTAGTGGTACTGTTCAAAGTCTCTATAGCCTAAACGGGCTACTAGGAGGTAGTATAGAATAGTCTGTGGTAGGTCTAGTTTAGGGGGGCAGGTGAGGGAAGTCTTAAGTCCTAGTTAGGTATATTAGGTTGACCCTTCTTGCCTCTACTAGTGTCTATGTTGGGCTTATAGGCGTTCTTTAGAGAGTCGTTTGATCTCTACTATTGTAGCTAGTTGGCCTTGAGGGACTGGGAGTGTGGTGCCTTTCTTGGTTAGTCGGTCTACTTCTTTATTACTTTTGATCCCTTAGTGCTCTGGGGCCTAGTAGATTTGTATGTTGTATATTGTAATAGCTTTTTTAATCTCTAGAAAGGCTATTTGTGAGGATATTAGTATCTTACTCTATATCTTTTATATTATACTAGTGTTATTAATATAGATGTGTATAGGTTGACCTTAGGAGGTTAGGAGGGTCCGTTAGAGTCCTACCCTTGTCCCTTTAGCCTTACTATTAAATACTTCTGCTAGGCCTAGCCGGCCATAGTTTTGGACAACCTATCTACTACCCCGGTAAATAATAAACCTATACTTAATAGCCCCGCTTGGTGCCTTTAAGCTGTCTAAATAGATAACTATGTGGTTATTTAGTACTTTCTTTAGCTAGGTCTTAAAAGTCCTAGTTATTTTTTTTTTGTCTATATGATTATAGAGTTTTAGGACTCTAGGAGGTATTGTGGTTGCTATAATAAGGGCTTTGGACTCTTTAGTAGGAGCTTGGCTGTTTGTTATAGCTTTGTTAGTTACTTTTTCTATTATAAGATCCTTAGGACTAGGGGGTAGTGTTGGTCTATTTTTTGTAGTTGTACTATAAAGTTTAGGCGGACTCCTTTAAGGGCTAGCTTACTAGTAAGTAGGCCAGTATCCCTTAGAAGGCTACTTGTTAGGGTTGTCCTTTATACTAGTAGAATGGCCCTTGCTATAGTTATAATAATAGTATTGACTTTTTATATAAGATCTTTTTATCTTAAGCTTTTATATTAGGTCTCTATACTATATAGAACTGTTGGGAGGATATATAAGGTTATTGCCTTTTGGGCCGCCTATACTAGGATCCCTCCTTTTGTATTTATTAAGTGTTGTAGAAATTATATTCCCTTTGTTGCTCTGGCTACTGTTATTTTGATATAGTGTTGAAAAAAGAGTCCCCTATTAAACTAAATACCTAACTAGTAGATAGGCTTTTTTAATACCTTAACTTTAAGGTTATTAGCTTTAATTCTAGAGGGATCCCTTATTTAGTTATATTTCCTAGTAAAATAGATGGTTTTGTACTTAGCTGGATTAAATACGACCTTATTCTTAACCCCCTACTTAAGGATAGTTAATATCTCTTTTCTAAGAGTAAGGATATTATTCTTAGAGAATAGGTCTATAGTTATTAGACTAATATTATCTATATAGCTAAACTAAGTCTTTGGATTATTTATTAGGATATTTATTATATAGAGTAGAAAGATAATAAGGGATAGTAGAGACCCCTAAGGTAGTCTATAGGTTAGAGAGAAGTCCTCTATTATAGTCCCTTTAAGCCTAATCCTTATAGATTATTTAGAGGTAAAGGTATAAATAAGTCTAATTAGACTAGTAGGCTAGTCCTATTAATAAAGTCTAATAGTAAGGCAGTTCTATAGGACTAAATCGAAGGCCCCCTTAATATTTATAATAACTAGTATTACTATAAGTCCTTTATTAAGAGTCTTCTTAATATTGTAAATAAGATAGGTTATAAGGTCGACTACTAATTAGCCTATAATGGCTCCTATTTACTATAGACTAGTTACTTTCTCTAGTAAGGTTAAATAGGTTATCCTCCTAGCTATTAGCCTTTTAAGTCCCTTATTTAGATAGGATAGAAGGGATATTAGCCACTAGGATCTAACCTTAGAGAGGTTTGTTTTCTCTAGTTTTAGGATTATAACTACTTCTACTCTATAGAAGGGTTGTGGGTAGTAGCCGGTTTAGATGTAGGCCTCGAAGAGTTGTTTAATAGGTTCTACTAGGATATCTTAGTAGACCTTAAGTAGCTTTATTATTATCCTATCGATCCTAGGGGTTGTAGTTTTTATAAGAGTGGCCTCTCGTACTTCTTCTAGACTAATAGTTCTGCTCTAGGGTATCTAGTGTTTTAGGACTACTAGGACCTTAAAGGGGTCCTTATAAAGTTCGTCTTAAGTATCGAATCTCTTAAAAAGGGCCTATTAAAGTACTTAGGCCTTTTCTTAGCTATCTTTATAAGTCTAATCTTCTAGGACTATTAGGGATAACTTAACTTTAAGAGTAGCTTTCTACTAGCCTATAATCTAGTATAGGTCGTAGTTAGATAAGACTCCTTTAATCTTTCTAGTCTAGTAGGTCCTTTTAATCTTTCTAACTATATTTAAAAAAGTCTTCTATTCCTTATAGGTTATGAGATAGGCTTGCTAGTTGCGGGCCTTCTGGGAGACTTAGTAAGTCCTAGAGTACTCTTCTGTCTACTAAGGGGCTCCCTTTCTGTTACTCTGCCGTCTCCTTCCTACTGCCTGGGTTACTATAGTAAAGAGACTGACTATCCTATTTATTTAGATATTAAACTTAGCTAAAGACAGTAGGTCTTACAGTATAGGTATAGACGTAGCCCCTATTTTAATAAAGTCTCTAAACTAGAGTAGTACTGTATTTAGTACTAATAGTATTTCTATTTGTTATATCCGATATAGGCTGTTATAGAGTGTAGTTATAGTAATAATTATAGTAATTGCTTAATAGTTAGTCCTAGGGTATAATTAGGGACTAATTGTTAAGTATATAGCTAGGATATTTAAAAAGGTAAGGTCTAGGATATAGCTATAGTTCTGGGTAGGGGCCCCTACTTTTCTTATAAAGAAGAGGTTGTAGCTATCTACCTAAGCTACTATATCGTTTTCCCTATTCTAACTACGAGATCTAGGTTCTTAGGAGAAGTGGTGAGTGTTAAAGTCCCTAGCTATAAGGGTCCTTATGGGTAGGTAATATCCTAATAGGGTTGTTGTTATGTGGTTGTAAGGCTTGTTTGGTGGCCTATATAGGTTAATTATTATAGTGCTACCGACCTTAAGCTATAGGATATCCCTTATTCTAATAGGTCTCTATTATTATACTTTTAGCCAAAGCCCCTTTTGTATATAAGTTATAACCCTAGGCCTTATCTCTTTACTATCCTAATAATTTACTAGGATATAAGATTTAAAACCTAGGTGTGTATTAATCCGCGTCCTATTAGTATAGCCTATCTAGAGCTCCTGGATAAGTACTACATCGACGTAATTAGCCTAGCAGAGCTCTAGAAAAGCCATATGTGCTGGGGACTTTTTCCCCACGTTATATTGGGCTACGTGTAGCACCTGTAGGGGTACCTCCAAGGGCCTACGCCTCCAAGTCGAGGTCCAGTTGGGTATAGGTATTAGCAATGTTGTAGTCCGGCTTTTGTGTTACCCTTTGCCTCCTTTCTGAGAGGGGTTGGGCGGGGCGATTAAGTAGGGGGAGGGCCTTAGTGTCTTCCGGCCCGTCTTCAGCCTCGTCTTCAGCCTCGTCCTCGTCCATACTACTTACAGTATCTCCGTCCCTAAGGCATACAATAGAGCTCTGTATTGGGGCCTTTGTACGAGGGCGTTTTGGGCTGGGTTGTTAGTCCTGAATAGGAGTAGTTGGGATTGTGGTCTGTTGGGTGTTACTAGGGGATGTCTGTATGTTGTTATATAGAGCCTTAGTAGCCTTTTGGCTGGCCCTTTGGATCCGGGTTCGCTCCTTTTGTCCTAGGAGAGTGTGATGGCCGTTGACCACGATAGGCCTTACTGGGCAGTCTGCGTGGCTAGTTGGGAAGGGCCCGAGGTAGTTAGTACACTTTGGTCTTGTTGTATAGGGGCCGGGCTTGTGGGCGCTTAAGGGCTTACTATAGTTATAGTAGAGTGCTGGTCGATTATAGTAGTGGTTCGTATAGTATCCCTAGTAGCCGGGGTCGTGCCTACTTATTGTCCTCTTCTTGTGGATAAGCTGGGCCTTGTTGCTTTAGTTGAATAGTTAGAAGGGTGGGACCTCTACTGTAAAGGAGATAACCCAGGTGACTTCGTTCCTAGTGACGTTTAGGCTAAGGTGGGATTACCGGGCTAGGATAGGCTTTTTACTAGTCTAGGCCATAACCTTATCCTCGATCAAAGTTGCTACGTTTATATCCTTCCTATCTAGGCTCTAAAGGCAGTATAGATAGCATAGAACAGCATAGGTAAACCACCTAGTAGGGGTTTCAACCTTAATAGCTCTAAAGTAGTCTACTAGCTTTTACTTATTAATAAAGAAGTCTTACTAAACCTACTTATTTAGGGGCCTAAGGGAGAGGCTAGTTATAATATAGTAGATAGTAGGGATATTGGAGAGTTGGAGGCTAAGGGTCTAATAGATCGTCTGACGTAAGGTAAAAGGGGCGTACTTCCTAGTCTCTATAAGGCCCTCCTCGGGGATACGGACAAAGACCCAAAGGTCCTCCTTTAGTAGTAGTTTGGTCTGAGCCTAGGTCAGGGCTTGCGAGCGGGTTAGGGTCTAGATATTAATCGGAGTTACGGCCGCGGCCGCGGCCGGGGCCGAGGCCGCCACTATAGCCCAGTTCGGTCTCAAAGTTGGGACTATCTCGTTACTTATTAGCCGTTTAAGGGCTTAGATTATATTGTCAAAAAGGGTGGTAGGCCAAGGGTGCTGGAAGCGATGCATACGCAGAGCGCCTAGGATGCCAGGAAGGCGCTA
>WIGM01000320.1:0-46960 GCA_014235935.1 Colletotrichum musicola | reverse complement strand
GATGTTGATGCGATAAACAAAGACAAAAGAGGTTCAATCAAGCTCGAGCAGATAGCCCGGATGGTTCTCAGACTGCAAGGGGGTTTCGACAGACCACGAGGATTCCAAGCGGGTCGCAAACGGTCGGACTACCTGCAGAAGTGCCTGTCCACCCAAATGGCCTGTATCGGTACCTTCGTAGATAGGTACTATGGTACAATATTGAATCAATGCGGTACCACAACAAACAGCCTTGACCCAAGCAATGGTGGAGACTCTTTATCTTAGTCAGTCGGTCATCAGTTATCACGTGACTAGCTGGATTTCCTTGGGCCTTCTCTCTCAACCTTTGTAGCTCTGATTGGATTGAGCACCCCCATTGGCTCTAGTTCCTGCCTTCTGGCCCACTTTCCCTCTTCTTCCAACAGGTGCGGTCCTGCCTAAGAAATATCCATCCAAACAACGTCGCGAGATACCTTGCTGCCCTCAATCTGTCTCCATTGACTTCCCACGTTCATTAACCTGGCCAGGCTTTCCTTTTTCCTTTTATCCCCTACACTTGTGCAGCCACAGTCTCGAACAGCTTTTTATCTGCTTGCTTCTGCCACCAGCTGACAAGATGACCGAGCCTGAGAACTTTGAGGAGGATCTCTTCGCCGACCTGTGAGCACCCAACGCTGGTATTAGGTTTTATCTCGATGACGCTAATCTCCGTGATAGCTACGATGACGATGGCCCTGCGAAGCCCGCGGTGGCCGAACCGGCGGCGGCTCCTGCTCCCGCTCCCGCTGCTGCCCCAGCACCCGTCCAGAGCTATGAGACACATGCCGAGCCACCCCCTCAAGCCGAGCCTGACCATGGTGGCGACGAAATGAGATACGATGATGAGGAAGACGACGATGAGGTGGACTTCAATCTGGGCGGCGGTAGCAGTAATGCTGGTACTGTCGCACCCCACGCCCCTCCGCCAAACGGAACGGGCGCGGTCAAGCACGAGGAACCCACATACTCAACGAGCACTGCTAAAAACCCCAGTGCCAAGGAAGATGGGTAAGTGAAGATGCGTTCGCTGTTTAAACTTTTGCATTTGCTCTACAACCCACTGGCATGGCATACGGGACGAGGTCGCCTGCCTCGAATGGACTAACCAGCAGCATCTCCGCCGCGGTCTGAGGGAACTTTGGGCGTGAGGGGCCTGAGGGAATCTCGCGTCAGGCCTACTTGGTCTCGGGGATTGGAAGGAGATAAGAGAGGGCACCGCCGTGAATTGTCGGTCCACCACATCTTGAGACCAGACTTCGGGCCATCGAGCAGGCCAAGGAAGAGAAAAAGTTTCAAGAAGACACAAGAGACACAAGAGCCAGAAGGCACAAGATCAGAAAGAGAAGCCAGTAAGAGGTGCCACAATTTCAGCTGGAACAAGCAGCCGGAGATCACCGCGATATGCCGACGATAGTCAGTCACACAGTCAGTCAGTCAGATCAGAAGCACCCACGTGCATCTTCTATAGTCCAGTCGCAGATGGTCTTTAGAGCACGACAGGAACCATCAGCGTTCTTTGGCTGCTGTAGCAAGATTAGCAGCGGATAGCGCTCGAGGCTAGAATCTAGCAGAGACTTGACGGTAGCAAAAGACACGAAGCATTCGACAATGACCAGGCTATCCGCTCCGCAATTCTCCCAGACGTGAGAGAGTTCCCGTGGGCTGGCTGGCATTTCTCGTCGGCAATCTCCGGGTCCGCCACGATCTGATCCATTCGACACTCACCGCAAAGGCTTAACGTGGAGGGAAATTACACGACTTGTCCTGCCCTAATTGTCGACAGTTGAGCACCGCTGCACTGTCCCGCCTGCTTCTGTCATCAACATCACCACGGCCATTCTAGGCCCAGGACATGGCACCAGCAAACGCCAGATCGGCAACGTGCCATCATTCGACATGCCGCCAAACTTTTCAACTAGATTCCTGGGTCTGCTGTGCCTGTCAAGAGGAGGGGAAAGAAGCTAAAACGGATTGCTGCTCTGCTGCCCTTCAAATCCGCGCCGAGGCAGACCTTCGCCATGCCAGATGTCGCAGCATTACTGCTGACCTAGCCTGGGTTGCTTTCGATGACGGAGACCTTGTTCCTTTTGCCAGACACAACAGCCCTTTCGCGTCAGGTTTCGTGCAGGTCATGTTTGCTAACCATGCTAATGTAGAAAAATGTTCATCGGCGGTTTGAACTGGGAAACTACCGATCGTAAGTGGCTGTGCCGCCAAAGGTCTCCTCAGGAACGTTGCTAACAGTCGACAGAATCCCTACGCGACTACTTTTCCCAATTTGGCGAGGTTGTTGAGTGCACCGTCATGCGTGACAGCAGCACAGGTCGCTCGAGAGGTTTCGGCTTCTTGACTTTCCGTGACCCTAAGACGGTGAACATCGTCATGGTCAAGGAACACTTTTTGGATGGCAAGATTGTGCGTACAAACCACGGTCCCATCATGTCGGAAGGCGTGCTAACATGTCGCAGATCGATCCCAAGCGTGCCATTCCCCGCGACGAACAGGAGAAGACGAGCAAGATCTTCGTCGGTGGCGTCAGTCAGGAGACGACGGACCAGGAGTTTAAGGATTACTTCGCCCAATTCGGTCGTGTCGTCGACGCAACCCTCATGATGGACAAGGACACGGGTCGCCCTCGCGGATTCGGATTCGTCACTTTCGAAAGCGAAGCTGGCGTCGAGGCCTGTCTGAGCACCAGCCTGGAGATCCATGGCAAGCCCATCGAAGTCAAGAAGGCCCAACCTCGCGGCAACCTGCGAGAGGAAGAGGAGGCGGCACGCCGCGGCGGCAAGTTCCGTAAGGGAGAAGACGGCGGCGCTGGCCAGGGCGGCATGGGAGGCGGCCAGATGGGGGCTGCCGGCGGCATGACTCCTCAGGTCATGGCCCAATACTTCCAACGCATGCAAGGATACTTCGCCATGATGCAGCAGCAGATGGCCATGAGCCGCGGCATGGGCCCCATGAACCCGGCTATGATGCAGCAGATGATGCAAATGCAACAAATGCAGCAGATGCAGAACCAGATGATGGGCCGCGGGGGTGGCGGAAATGGGCAGAACATGATGAACAACATGACGCCACAGCAGATGCAGCAAATGCAGCAGATGCAACAACAAATGCAGCAACAGATGGCACAGCAGATGGGGCAGCAAGGCGGTCCACCCCCGGGCCCTGGCGGAAACTTCAGCCCGCAGCAGCAACATCAGCAGATGTTTGACCCGTCCCAGGGAGGCCAGCCACAGCCGCAACACAGCGGACCCCGACGCGCAGGAAGCGCCGGCGGCGCGGGCGGACGGGACCAGTACAACCAGGCGGCCTACAACATGGGAGGAGGCGCCGGCGGCCCGACTTCCTGGGAAGGAATGTACGACGACGTGCCGCAGCCCAACATGAACCCCGGCGGCGGCGCCCGGGGCGGAGGCTTTAACAGGGGCCACCGCGGTGGACACCAAGGCGGCTCGCCGGACCCCGCCCACGCTCCGCCCGCCAACGCTCCCACGGGGCCCAAAAACGCGGGCAAGCCGGGCGCCAACTACCGCGGCGGCGGACGCAGCAGCAACCGGGGCTTCCACCCATACCAACGTTAGGGCCGCTGATAGATGGATGAGGGAGCCCGGGTGGGAATCGCAACATGCCGTGGCCACCGGCTAAAGAGGACACGGCTGATCAACGTCTTAATTGCTTGGCTACGGATGGTCTTCCGAGAGAAGGACGGGGAAGATGGGGTCGATCTACCAAAGTATGATAAACGCATCAGCTGCACCTGGGAGGCAAACGTACCGACGCTCAAGTGGTAGGGGCTGGACGGAACGAGTCGTTTTTTGTTTTCTTTTCATAAGAAGGGACAACTGATGCCGAGAGAAAGGGGGAGGGGGATAAGGTTGACAATGGGGACACGGGGTCTGGTCGGCATGGGTTCTGCTTTCGTGCACTCTTCACCATTTCTTTGCTAGTTTCTTAACCTTTTTTTTCGCCCCCTCTCAACAGTACGCGGGACGGGGGAGGATTCTGTACTATACGACGGGGCCAACGGCCAGGAAAGAATCCAACAAGTAATCTCAGATTGAATGGAAGCAAGTGAATGAGTGAGCAGGTGACACGGGTGTCACATGTTGGATGTATCGTCGTGTTGTCGTTGCGCCCTTGACTAATCCGCCTAGACGCCTCTGAATATCGTTGCTCTGGAATGACAAATCCGGGGAGGGGGAGATAATCTGACGATGGAATGGCGCTTAACCCGCGTATCCATGACGACGACCCCATCGGCGACCCCTCATGCGGCAATTGCATTCCGGCGTGGCCCGATTGTGCGCCTGCGATGAATACTAGTTGTTGAATGATTGCCGTTGATGTTTTGTTACACTACAGCGCCCTTATCTACCACATAGCAACCATATAAGCACCGTGGTTTCGAGGACACAAGGTGTTGGTGTTGGTCGAGCTTAAGCCCGAATCGGACTTAAGATCCGCCGTCATCGGGGCGTAAATGCTTCCAGGAAAGGCAGTTGAACCCAGCCACTGAACGGCGCCTTGTCCCTGCCTTTTTGTGTCCCTCAAGGTGACGGGATTCCGGACAACCACCGAGACTTTCCCGTTGGACCAGACGCAGCTTCCTTTCCCCTTGCTTGCTAGTGCCGGTGATCTATCACTAAATTTTCCTCGAGAGAGACGACCAACGAACGGCTCTTCCGAACAAAGTTTTTTCCGTTCTCTTTTTTCCCCTCCACCGAAAACGTTGTAAACGAACCATCTGGATGGATCTTGACCCCACGTTCCTCTTTTTCCCCTAGTCTGAAAAAAAAAAAAGAAAGGTCGATGGAATCAACAGAGAAAAAAATCAGTAAAACGACGGTCCCATGTCAAAGCCATGTGATTTCTAATCAAGTCGACCCCTCCATTTATCCCTACCCCGGTTCGACAGAATTACCCCTCCATCGCTCGGCGCATCCGCACGACGCGCGCGCACGCAAAAAAATCGCATTTCCATTCTGAACGACAGGAGTTTTGAAGCAAAAATAAACCCCACCACTAGAGAGGAGAAACATCCCGCTGCTGGATCATCTGGACGAGAGAAGGGACCGTACTTCACTCTAAATTTTCCAACATACGGTCTACCCACCCTCCCCCCGCCAGCCCCGTCTGTTCCGCCCCGAGGCCCGCCGCCCTCGATTATTGCTCGCCCTTCACCTTCTCTCTCATCCGCCACTCGTCGAGTATTATACTCCATCTCCGCAGGTGTATTTTGACTTGACGCCCCGAACGCCGGCGAGAAGCATAAACAACCTGCGCCCCCACATCGGCTGTCGGGCTGAGCCGCAAGCGTACATCAATCACTTCGCACCCTGTCGGCCGCTCCCCAAAAACAAGAGGAACCAAGCCTTCCAGGTCTGCCTAGACTATTGCGCCATCGCCGCTGAAGAAACACATCCCACCACGAACCCCCCCGCCCGCCTCGTCATAGCCACAGCCGTAGCTAGCCCGCTCACGACCGACGTTGCCTTGCATCGCGAAGCCTGAACGGCCCGTCTGACGTCCTATCCGCCCCCTCTCTCTCCCTCCGTCTCACTCTCCCTGCCTTGACGACGTAACGTAGCCCTGGACGCGACTATCGTAGAGATCGATCGGCCGAGTCACATAGTCCGGCCTTATCTCGTCTGATACCAAACCCGCCTCCGAAGAAGTCTCACCCAGCCGTCACTGAGTCAACAACCGTCGTCGACCGAGCGCCGTTCAACGTCGTCCCTCCCTGATCCCTCGGGCCGTCCCAGGACCCGGTCGTAGCCGCAACCCAACCCGCCGACACCGATTCCGGCCTCATCAGCAAAAACACCGCCATCACCACCACCGAAGCCCGACCAGCGAAACCATGGGTCTACTGCAAGTTTCCGCGCGTTGCTTTTTCGTCGAGGGGTAGCCGATGTGGGCGGGAACTCTAACACACTCCTCCGTAGAGCCCTTGGTACGGCCCTCGACTGGCCGGACGCCAAGCAGCGTGCTGATCAGGTCCGGGAGTGGGGTATCAAGGTTCGACTCAACCCCCCCTCTCATACACGTGAAGACGACGTCGCGTCGCTGCTTGGGGACCGTATTCGCTGACCAGCTGCTCCTTTCCCGCCTCGCAGCAACTCTTGGAGATATGGAACAAGGCAAAGGGCAAAGAACGCGATGCCATGCTATGGGGAGACGAGGTACGTTCATGCCGCATAGCCTTACCTTATCTTTCTTTAACAGGTTGTCTGATTCCCCCTTAGGTCGAGTACTTGGTCGTCACATACTCCAAGGATGAGCCCAAGGTCCGCCTGTCCCTCAGACAAGCCGAGATCCTGACGGCGCTTGCCGAAAGTCCCGACCTGGCTAAGGAGGGAGGTTGCGTGCCGGAGTTGCAGGATGTCGCCAGAGAATCGTGCGTCCACCGTTCTGTCTCATCTCACTGACAACTCACTCACTCATCGCCCACTCACTCACATGAAATATGATGAGTGAGGATATGAGTGAGTGGGTGAGTGAGTGAGTGAGTGAGTGAGACCAAGTAAAGACACATCCAACTAACAGTCCTCGCAGCACAACCACCACCCTCCCCGTCTTCCACCCGGAGTTCGGCCGCTTCATGCTCGAGGCCACCCCCGGCAAGCCCTGGGGCATCGGCTTCAAGGAGCTGCTCGGCGTCGAGCCCGACATGAAGCTCCGCCGCAAGATCGCCAAGGACCACATGCACTCCAACGAGTACCCCATCACCCTCACCACCTTTCCCCGCCTCGGCTGCCCCGGCGACTTCACCGAGCCCTTCTACCCGCCCTCCGGCCCCAAGCTGCGCTCGCAGTTCGTCCCCGATGAGATCGCCAACCCGCACATCCGCTTCCCCACCCTCGCCGCCAACATCCGCTGGCGCCGCGGCCGCAAGGTCCAGGTCAACGTCCCCGTCTTCCACGACAAGAACACACCCAACCCCTGGAAGGACCCGACCGTCAACTACGACATGCACAACTGGCCCGAGGACGACGACGTCCGCAACGGCGCCTCTCCCGACAACTTCATCCACATGGACGCCATGGCCTTCGGCATGGGCAGCTGCTGCCTGCAGATCACCTTCCAGGCCAAGAACATCACCGAGGGACGCAAGATGTACGACCAGCTCAGCCCCTTGGGACCCATCATGCTCGCCCTCACCGCCGCCACGCCCATCTACAAGGGCTTCCTCGCCAACACCGACGTGCGGTGGAACCAGATCAGCCGTGCTGTCGACTGCAGGACACCAGAAGAGCTAGGAGAAAAGGTAAACACAGACTCCCATGAGGATAAGTCTCATACTAACCAACGCATCAGCCCCTGAAGAACGACCGCTGGAGGATACCCAAGTCCCGCTACGCCTCCAACTCGACCTACATCTCGACGGACCCGCGCCTGCGGCCGGAGTACCTTTACCCGGACCTCGTCATCGACGAGGACATCAAGGAGAAGCTGATGGACGGCGGCATGGACGACCGCCTCGCGACGCACTTTGCCCACCTCTTCATCCGCGACCCCATCGTCGTCTTTGAGGAGGACCTGCAGGAGCTCGACCTCTCCAAGACGGACCACTTCGAGAACCTGCAGTCCACCAACTGGCAGCACATGCGCTTCAAGCCCCCGCCGGCCGACAACAGCATCGGCTGGCGCGTCGAGTTCCGCCCCATGGAGATCCAGCTCACCGACTTCGAGAACGCCGCCTTCTCCGTCTTCATGGTCCTCGTCACCCGCGCCATCCTCTCCTTCGACCTCAACTTCTACATCCCCATCGTCCGCGTCGACGAGAACATGGAGCGCGCCCACGCCGTCGACGCCGTCCGCAACCAAAAGTTCTTCTTCCGCAAGAACGTCTTCCCCAGCAGGCCCGTCCGCCAGCCCGGCGCCGGCGACTCCCGCCCGAGCTCCCGTCCCGGCTCCGCCGTGCCCAGCCGCCCGCCGACCCCCGTCCTCCCCGTCGAGGACGAGTACGCCGAGATGACGGTCGACGAGATCATCAACGGCAGCAGCGACGGCTTCCCCGGCCTCGTCCCCTTGGTCGAGAGCTACCTCGACGGCGTCAACGTCGACGTCCGCACCCGCTGCGAGCTCGACACGTACCTCCGCCTCGTCAGCCAGCGCGCCAGCGGCAGGCTGACCACCGCCGCCCGCTGGCTGCGCGACTTCGTCGACGCGCACCCCGCCTACAAGCACGACAGCGTCGTCGGCGAGGAGGTCCAGAAGGACATCGTCGAGGCCGTCATCGCCATCGGCGAGCGGGAGACGGCCGGCAAGGGCTTCGACGGGCTCGACGTCCGGGGGCTGCCGGAGCTGCTCGGCAACTTTCGGCGGGGGTGCTGAGCGAAGGTAGAAGCCACGAGTTCCAATGGAGGAAGCTGAGATGCGTAGACAGGGAATAGGGGAAGAATCAGGGTAAGGGGGTGTGTGGAAAGAGGAGGAAGGACCCGTGAGAGGAATCCAAGACAAGAGAGACCCCTATTTTTTGGTCGTGTGGGCGTGGTCTGGACGAGGCGAGCGCATTCCCTCATGTCTCTCCATCTACAACGAAATCATATAGAATCCATTTGCAAGGTACATACAACATAACATCTAAAGACATCATCTTTTTGGAATTCTTTCTTTAATTCTGACGCCTTTCTCATCATTCACCCCTGGCCTGGTTCTCGTTCTGGTGAAGAGGCATCGTCTTCCATGATGCACCTAGACCTCTTACTCCCTTATTCCTGTGTTCTCTAGGGGAATACAAGAGACAATCAGACCCCCAGACAGCATCCAACTGGAAGAGGGGATCAGTGCCGTCTCGTCCCAGCCACCTCATACCCCCACCGCTCAACCTTTCCGTGGCCTGAGACCGAACGCATGTCTCGAGATCAGCCCACGAGCTGACCTTGCGATCCGCCCTCGCGGGAAGGGGGCTCGGAAGAGACAGGCAAGGGGGGCACCAGGCAGGCAAGACCGAGGCTGAAAGATTGAAGATCGAAGGGCTGGAAACTGAAGGCTGAAAGGGGAGACGCCTGTCCCCGAGACGCGATGTCATCCGAGATCCTTCCCGGGACCCCTGATTTCCCCTTCCTCCACGCCTCCCGCGAGATTACGTCTGTATGTGTGAGAGTTGGCGTAGTGATTCTTCGTCAGGCATCATCATCGTCACTACTAGACGTCATAGACCGCCATGGTCATAGACCATAGGACCCTTCACGATATTACGTCCATCGCCGCGTAATTACCATTAGAGATATATGACGTCTGGCACTCTTCTCGCGAGCCCAGCAACGCCAGGGAGACCAAAGGACGCAGGCGGCGTGCGCTTCCATCTCGGCTTTTGGCCGTAATAGTGCTGGGTCAAGGAGCTATTCATCAGTGCCCAGGCATCGGGTAGTGCAGAAGCTCCTTAGCACGATCCTCCTGGGAAATAACACAATGCCATCCATTCCCCTTGACAAGTCCGAGTTCACTCCACGCGCGATCCTCTTCCCATCCAAGGCCCGAACGCACGCATGTTCGTCCCGGGGCCGTGGCGCTGGGAGGCAGGAAGGGTTCATTAACAATGGCGCCCGGGACTTTTCTTTTGTCTTGCGGGCTGGCCGCATGTAGATCCAAGATGCCGAGCACAATGAAGGGTTCGCAAGATGCCATCAGATTAGGTCAAGGGCCTTGGGGGCCATCTTCCCCCACGCCACTCTTTTGCGCCTTTCCCTCCCGTCAAGGGCCATAGGACTTTTCTCCGTCCATGTGCGTGACGCGCGATAAATCTCCACTGACGTCGGCCAGACGCGATGGTGACGGTCCCGGGCTGGCGGGAGTCGGCCGTAAATTTACCAGAGAAATGGGTTGAAATTGAAGTGGCGTATACACGTTTCGACGGAAGAAGGGGGACAAAGCGAACCCCGTTACCGGTTTTCCAGGGAACGAGCGGTATGACCCGGATAGCTGGGACTTCTTCATCTAGGGGGGCGTGTGGTGGGCGTGTGCCTCTGCTCTGTGTGTTTCTAAAGTGGGGGGGGGCGATGGAGAGGAGGAGGAAGAGGAAGGGAAAGTCGTGCCATGTCTGTCGTGTGTCTGCCCTGTTAGCATCTTCTCCCCCCGAGCGCTAGGCAAAGGATACTAAATCGACACGGGGCTTGGGTGTTCGTGCGATATCTCATTTCTGTACGCTATTCCCGCCAGCCCGCGAAAATAAGCGGGAGCCTAAGCGCTGCGTGTGCAAGCCGGGCCGTGATTCTTGTTGGGCCGCCCCCAGCCCGTGTCTTTGATCTACTCCGCCGGCGGCACGCCAAAACAAGAGCGATCCTGTGGCGCAGGTAGCTGCGTCGGCAGTTCGGCCAACACGCAGCTCAGGCAGACAGGAGAAGGGGATGATGCCTCGGCAGCAGGCAGCAGCTAGGTTCGTGCCATGGGAAAGGGAAAAAAGGAGATATGTGATGGCGTCGTTCGGTGTGACGCCGCAGACGATGGCACGAACGATACAGGGTGCTCCTCGATATGACAGCCAATCTCTGTCGACGATTACGGGTGATTTCGCAATCACATTCCTCAGCCGACCAGGAGCCACGTTGCGGGCATGATCATGCGGCTGTCTGTGGCGGGTTCGATGCTTCTTGGCTATTTGGGCGCGGCAGATCCAACTGTGCTGTGTGAGACACCGTACGATCATGTCTTTTGCGGAGCGTCCTGCGTTCGTAGTAACAAGATAGACCTGCCGAGGGTGTTCCGACGGAGCCAAGCCTCGAGCTGTCACAACAACAACAACACAACGACCCTTCGCTGGGGGTGGACCTGTGCGACTGTGCATCTCAGCTTGGCGGTTTGGGCTCTGCCGAGTGATGTGGCAGAACTAGCAGATCGCATCGACTGGAGCTGGCTGAATGGCCGAGGTCAAACTGCAAAGACGGATTTCGACCTAAGGAACCCGTGGCCCCGAGACACTATAGACAATCTGGAAGGATTCCACTGCTACTGGTATTAGTTCCGGCCCCTTTACGCAGGGCCCGGCGAGTCCTTCTCGATGCGTGGTCGAGAGGAAGGCCGAACGGCGATGCATGGAACATCAGCCCGGATACCGAATGGCCGGTGTCCCCTAATCTCCCTACGTTCCCATTCTCAATAGTGTCACCGCCACGCAGCGCGAGGAGGCAAGGAGGAAACATGCCAGGCCGGCATGGTCTCGTCTTGGTATCCAGGAATGGGGGGACATTTTCAGCTGCGTCCGGAAGGTCCATGTCTGCGGTTATGGCATGTCGCGTGGGAGCCGTGTGGGCAGGCTGAAGCGGCTTGGAGTTTGGCAACCGCAAGCGGCAGAGATCGGCACGAGGCGCCATGGTTCGATTGCTGAACCATCATGACGTAGCAGGCTGGCCTGGACGTGCGATGAGGCTGCACACAAAGAGCGCTATTGAAGGAGTCAGGAGGCTAGTCTCCCGCGGGCGGGATTGGACTGCAGAGAGAGCAGAGCAATCTGGGGTTTGGCTTTGGTTCAGCAACGCAAGGTGGTGTTGCGGTCGTAGGCTGGTTTGCCGTTCGTATTGGGCCGTTGGCCGGAACGACGTGTGCGCATGTTTGGCAGTAAGCTGCTGGCCCGGCGGCCAAACGGCCGTAGGATGAGGGATTGTGACGGGTCACCAAGGTCGGAAGCGATCATGTTCCGCCGTGGCTATTGGCGCACGGTACGAGCTCGATACACGCCCATGACCGTCAGATGTGACAAGTCGTGTAGAGATAGATTGGCGAGCCCGGGTTGGCGGTAGCGCGGGCCCAGAGCGAGAAGTGCGGAACGGGGTGGAATGGACCCTGCCCTTGCGCAGACACATGGGTGTCAGATCGTTTGATGAGATCCAACCAGATCTAGGCCCGGTGACCTCGCGGAACGATGCTTGGAGAACCGGAGCAATTCGGGGGTGTTCCCAGGCAAGGGATCTCGAGCGGAGAAGGCCTGGCGAAGCGAAGGGCGAAGCTAGATCAGATCGTACGATATCGTCCATGGGGAAGCGCGAAAGTTTGCGCGCCAAGATTATCAGTTGATGTTGCGTTCAGCCATCCAGGTGGCGGCCAGGGAACTGGGCTGCAGCGTGGCATTCTCCATGCTCCTTGGGACGAGTCAGCGTGTTTGAAGGGGCTCGGGTGGAGGGGAAACGCTGGCTAGCATTGTCGCTGTCCTGTCATCATCGTCGTTGTTGTATCCGCATCCAGGTCCAGGAAAGAGAAGAACGGCGCACACCGTCAAGACAAGTTATCCCCCAGTGTCGCCAGCTGGTTCCTCCAGGCTTCAGGGAGCAGAGAGACACGGCCCACGGGGTACCGCTGGAGATGAATCCCGATGTGGCAACTTCCATTGTTGGAACTCGGGAACCGCGGATTCGCACCCTGTGCGCTCCTTGGGGTGTACTCCGTGGACCGTCTCGCACCACGCGAAGTGTCATGGACGCGTGTACCCCTCTCTTGTACTCTGTATGGATCAGGGACAATACGACCGGGCCCCGACCCGGTCCCAGGGATCTGAGCAGCATACATAGCTTATCTGCTTTCGGGGCTTGGGAACCCACGTGGCTGGGAGAGGCACGGAGCTTTGTGCCAGAGCAAAGATCAACGGGCAACGGACTTTGTCTTGGTGTTTGGCTTTTTGGCTTGGGCTGGGCCAGACCAAATGGCGATTTCATTTCCTAGATCGCGCTGGCGGGAGATGGGAAAGTGTATTGGCAGATGAGGCAGACTAACCGCTACCCGCACACGTTAGCAAGGCTAGCCGAGCGCACAAGGGAGCAAGACGCCTCGGCTTGGGCCTTGGGGGCTTGGGCCGGGGCTTGCGCCTGGTGCTGCTTTCCTGTCTGCCGTCATTAAGATCGACCTTGTCAATTCGTCCGGCCATGTCGCGTGTCTTGCTGGTGTCTGCCCCTGGGGGTGTGCTCCGACGTGTCCGAGATACGAGATTCCCATTCTGGTGCGGTGCGGTGCGGTGCGGTGAGGTACGGTACGGGCTGATTGAGTGACGGGACGGCGGGACATTGCCAGAAGATGGTATAGTGCGTGTCTCTACGGAGAACGAGCGAGGAGGAGAGAGCGTGTGCCTGGTCGTGCGTCGTGATCCAGGAGCAGAGCAAAGAGTCGGTCAGTCGGACGTTAGCTCGTCGATTCATCTGCACATTACGAACCCAGAGATCGGGGTCCTCTCCTGCCTCTACGTAGTATCCCTGGAGTCCCACTTTGAGATCCGACTGCAATCGTAGCGTACCCCCTCGGGTGCGGTTTGGCCTTGACTCTCGAGCAGCGTTGGTAAAGTCCCATCCCATGAGCCATGGCCCATGGCATCGTTCGGCAGTGGGTCGACGGGGCATGTCAACACAAGTTCGTCGTCGAGCCCGGTGTTGGGTTGGTCAAAAAGACCAAATGGCGCAGGGGCGGCAGTGAATCGTGATTGGCCCCGGAACACTCTCACCGAGTGTGGAGAAGCGTGCCTGATCTTGCATGGCATGAAAAAGGCAAAGGCGGTTTGGCCGGTCGGGAGCTTGGCAAGCATCGTGGCCAGTATGTTTCTGGCCGTAGCCTGTCGGCACGGCGGAGTTTGACGATTGGGATCCGGAGAGAGAGGGACGATGACGATGGACCCAGCCAATCCGCACGGCAAAGACAAGATTCTTCGAGCGCAGGCTTTCGTTCCAGAACACGCTCCGTTTCAGACCCTGTCACTGAGGGAATTCCTGCTTGCCCCCTCCTTCTCTGCTGCTGCAACCTCGAAGACCAGTAACGAGTAGCGCTGGGCGTAGGCAGGCTGACACCTCGTGATGGCTAGGGAGGGGGGGGGAGGGGGGGGGCTGAGATGGTCGGGCCATTCAGAGGGCGGCAAAATGACAGGAGGGTCGAATAGCATCGCCGGTAAGATTTCGCCAGCGGACGTAACGGGTAAGGAAGGCTCGTCGAGTAGAGAAATCACGCCACGCGCGAGTCGTGGGATGAGAAAATGGGACGAACATTTTTCTGGATGGTACGAATAGCTTTCGAAAGTGTGTGTGTGTGTGAGCGTACTACGTTCCTATGGTTGAGGTGATGGTGGGAGGGCAGTATCTGGCTGTGATTGGAAGGAGGCACCCATCGAGCGGATCCACCCCCGTTGCTCCCGCCGAAAGTGAATCGCAATCAAATCGACGCAAATCTGCGATCGCATCCGGGGAGCCGCTGGGGTCCGATGTGGGGCGGGACAGATTCGTTAGGTAAGCTACGGTCATGGGGCCCGGGGCGTCCTAGCCGAGATTGACGATGGCTTAGATAATCTCTTGGAGGCATCCATTACCATTTGGTACGGAGGAACTGCGCAGGTCGGGAAGTAGGTGCGAATAGCACTCACGCCAGCTCATCTTGGTAGGTATCTAGCAACCTACCTAGGTAAGGAGGTGAGTGCGTACCTAGGCACGGTACCTTCCCCGAGCATCTTGGGCCACCAGATGTCTATGAGAGCCCGATGTACTCTGTACGTATTCCTGCGCACCTTACCCAAGATGGTAGAAAAGCCAGTCGCGCCTGCCCCTTCTGCCCCCCCTTCATCCTTGACAGGAAGGCACGCTATCCTTGCGAGGTACCTCGGGGTGTGGCGCCTGTGCCTGAGGCGTGTGCCAGTCGCGCGCGAGCGCGCCCAATTCACAGCAATGTACCTCCGCGTACCGATGGGCAGATGGCGCGAAAGATGGGAAAGAGCCACGCCCCCCGTCCGAGGTCGTGGGTCACATCACATTTTGCACCCGCCCACCCAAAATAGCGCCGGGACATTTTCCTTCTGTTCCCCGATCGAGCTCTCATCCCTGGCGATGATCTGATTTTTGGGGTCCTGGTGCCTTTTTTTTTTCTTTCGTCTGGTTTGGTTCCATCTCGCTCTCCCACAGTCTTTGCTCGCTCTTCTGAGTCTCAGTGTCTCCTCTCCTCCGACCACCAAGCCCAGAAGCCAGCGCCCAGCAACAGCTGTTGCCAAGGTATCTGATCTGACCAGCAGATTGTCAGAACCCAGCTCCGACACACACCTCCGCCGCCACCACCACTACCACCACCACTACCACCACCAACAGCCAGCCAGCCATCCCCCTTCCAGCGCCTTTCCCTATTCCTCACGAATACGGACGTGGCGGTCGTCAGTTTCACACCGGGTGCGTCCGCGGCGTGTTCAGCAGCCGCCGTCCCTGCCTATGGACGCTATTGCCGCTTCCCTGGACGTCAACAGGGACTACCGCGGTACCGGGGCCCGCGCCGGCGCCTTCCCACGAGGTGCCACGTTCAGGGATGCCGCCTGCTTGACCGCCAGATTGCATCTTCGGTACTTCGGTAGTGTACATCGTCTCCAAACGTTATTGTTCATAAGGTAAGGCATGGATTCCACCTCCTCGACATACACAATGTGGGTGTGTACGCACTACAAACTATGCACACGCTTTTGTTGTGCATGCCCGTCACCATCTCGTCTGACCTTGCTTTTAATCTAGCTATCTCGGGCATATCGCGATGTGCCATCGGAAATGGACAGAGGGAGGGGAGGTCCAGCCGGGTCAACCAGAGGCCATAATACTGCAATACGATTCAACACGAACGATACGACACGATACGATGCGATACCATGTGAGCGACCACCGCAGAGCCGTGTGGGAACGCGGCAAGAAAAGCAAACACGCGGCAGCGTGACCCGACCCGGTGCGAATGCCGCGTCAAACCTCAGCGGCACAGGCATACTGTGCAGGCATGGGCATCTACGGATACTATTATGGTACCTACCTACCATGGAACCTCCACGAACGAAGTCAAGTCAAGTCGGCCCGGCAGATGAGATTTCCTTTCCGTCCAAGCATTTCGTCGACTGCGTAAGGCACGTTCGGGCTTCACCAGCAAGAGACATGGTCCGTCTGGTCTTGTCTCGTCTCGCTGCCACGCCATGCGATCCAGACCCTCGACCCTTCGAGCCTGGCTGAGTGCCCTCGTCTGGTCGGTACGTCGGTATTCCGCCAAGCTGGTCGCCGAAAGCGTTGCTCGCCCTCTCATCAGCGCCGGCGTTAGTGCCAGCAATCAGCCCTGGGCAGCCATCAACGTCCACTTTTCCGAACCACCAAGGAAGGCATGGGGATGGAAATTGCCCGCCCGTGTTGTGTCGTCACGGCCTCGTCACATCTCAGAACAGCCGGCCCACCTTCCTGGAGGGTGGTTATGACCCATGGAAAACTCAAAATGCACCCGTCCTTCAAGCCTCCCAAGAGATCGGCCGAGATGAGGAGCACGTCCACACACGACTCTGCCGACGCACAAGCGCGGTCCTGGCCCTATTTGCCTATCTGCACCCTGGAATGACTCGCACGTCCGCCGGACGGACCTGCTGTCGGCGTCGGGGGGCGGCCATCAGACAGGCGTGCGTGCCCGCCGAGCACTTGCTGCAATCTCGACTCTTCGGGCCTTTCTACCATCACATCAGACTTTGTTCGTATTTGACTCAATTTCGCCCTGATCCTGATCGTCCTAGCACCCTTCGGCATCTCATCTGGGATCGATCATGTCTCGTTCCCGGCCAAGCGCCGCCCGCCCCTCCTCGTCGGCCTCTCCCTGCCGCCCGAAGCGAGATTTCGCCCAACTGCTCATCTTCAAGCCTTTTTGACACTAACCTTGAGCAACATTCGCACGTCCAGAGCTCTACACTAGGCCAAGAGGCAGCGCACACTTCCCCGGTCCAGAGCTAGAACCTAGAACGCAAGAAGGGGGTCGGGCACCAACGAACTTGACGCACCCGCCATCCCACAGCTTGCTCAAACGGGCCGTCCATCTTCAAGTCTCTTTTGGAATGCCCCCGAGGAAGACTCAAATTCGAGGCTGCCATCAGGATTAGCCCGAGAGTCGCCTGTGCCCGCGTCATTCCCATCTGAGTCCAGTCTTCGATCCTCGTGGCCCCTCGTCACCGTCAACATCACATCACATATACCCTCTATGTTCGAGACAAGACATATCTCACGACTCACCATCAAATCGCCCCCTTGCGGTCGGACAATAGGCACGTTCGTTCCATGGCACATTCCTCGCACCTCACCCGGCTGGCCTGGACCCTACGCCATGCCATGCCATGCCATGCCATGTCATGGCGCACACGCACACACCGTGGCCCTCTCCGCTTCCCGCCCGCAAGCTCGCACAACGCGAAACAAAGATCTCGAATAGATGCAGATCCGCCTGCTTGCAGCTCATGATTCTGATGCCGTTGCACAGCCCTATTTTCTGTCAAACCATGCACAGTGACAACAGCCATGCACGATTAGTGCCACAGGATACGTAGCGTAGCTGACCCGCACCGCACCGCGCGCCATGCCCCCGTGGGCTGTAGAGGGAAGGGAAAGACAAGCCGGTCAAGCCAAGGCGCGGATGACTGCTTGCCCGACTTACATGAACGAGCGATGAACATGAACACCGGCCTAGGCGGGTGGGGAGATGGCAAACTATTGAGCGACGACGGGACGACGGACAGCTCGCCCACTTCACCGAATTTTCGTCTCGTCTCGTTTCCCCATCTGCTCGCCTCGCCTCGCCTCGCCCCCGCCGAACAAACGGCATCTTTCGATGTGATTATTAGCGTGCTGTTGAGACACGCGGCGGGAAGGGCAAGGAGTTCGTCCTGCGCGCCGCGGCGCTTGGTCTGAGACGCAGAGACGACGCCGTCAGGACCTGTGCGCTGCCATTCCCTCGCCTCACTGCACGCCACGCCGTGCCCCATGCCAGCCGGCCCGGAGCCGACGTCTCCCTACCCACCCCTCCCCCAGCGTGGTGCATGCCGTGCGCACCGGGTCTCCCGTGGAGGCCATGCCCGCAGGCCGCGAAGCGAGCTGCTTGCTCGTAGTTCGTTCTCGGATCGAAGGACGAATATGTCGAGCGAATGCAACCGCCGTGAGCAGGCAGATAGGCAAGCAAGGGCCCGGAGGTATACGGGCATTTTTCCTTTCTTTCTGACGCTTGCTGGCATCTAATGGCGGCAGGGTAGCATTTTGTCCCCATGACAAAAAAAAAAAGTTACGGCCCCCAAATCTCATCCGCATCTCGAAGCTCCAAAACACCTCAACGCTTCGCCAAAGTCAAAATCACTCCATCTGGGGGCCGGGAATTTGACTCGCCGCAACCCCTCGAGAATGCAACCAAGAGATTTTGAGGAAAGCTCGGGCGCCAACAGACACCCGTACACACACACACGCCTCATAATTAAACCATAAAATAGGGGTCGACCGGATAGAAAAGCCAGATGAGAAGATGGCACACGCTTTGCATACCGTCGGGGCCGCCATGGCAACGATCAAAAACGTGTCGAACGTGTCGAGTCATCATCCAAGGGGCTGTGAAGGGGGGAGGGGTGTCGATCGTTTAAACGTGCAACAATGCCGATGGCGCGCTTGTTGGACACCAACAACAAAGTATCGACAAAATGCTATTACTCTGCAGTGGAAATGGCAAAAGCCACGCAGCCGCCTAACTTCCTGACAGCAGAGGAGGCCGGGAACAATGGGTTAAGATGCGGCGATGCCACATGGAGCAGCCGCGCGCCATCCCTTCATCCCCGGGGCACGGCCACGACCGCGGGCGCTGGCACCACCACCTTGGCGGCAAGCAGGATGACACGAGGAGGCGCCATCGACCAGCCAGCCTTGCCTTTCTTGATCCCATGGCTGCGGACTTCCACCAACTAACTATACAGTTCAACAGTAAAAGGTGCATGGACACATCCCCAGCAACCAAATTCCTGCGTGGAATATGTACCCGGCTGAGAGACTGGCCTGGACGTCCGACAACGGGCAACTCGGCACCCCTGGCTACCCCGGAATCCCCGCGCGTGTCAATCTTTGACGGCGGGTTTTGTTTTCTTTTTTTTTCCCTGGAGGTGCATCTCGTTTCTGTCATGTCTGTCTGCCGGCAGCAAGCAGGGCACCTGTCTGCGGGGAGGGACAACTGACTCTCCATTAACCCGTGGATCAACGTGGCTGACCCGACACACCATCTTGTGGCAGTAAGCAGGGGAGGTCAACGAGAGCCGGAGAGAGAAAATGTGGATTCTCCGTCCAACGTCTGAAGAGACGAAATACACGGGTGCGGCCTCCGAACTCCAAGGCTGTGTCGTGCATCTGGCTGGAAGAATCCCTGAAAATCATTCCACATGCCGGAGCACTTTGCCTCGACGTCCCGGAAAAGCCAAGACATTCTTCTAGAGGAACGGTTTGGGACCAGACAAGCTGAAGATGCTGGGCTTTACTCCAGTGGCTTTACCCCAGTACTGGTCAAGGGTTCATTGCCCGGGGGAACTCGTGTCTGCCATGGCGTGGCATCCAAGAAAAATGCAGGTCTCCAGTTCGGCTTGCGGCCTTGTCTTTTTCTTTTCTCGCTTGCATGCAACCCATCAAGCCGCAAGCCGCCAGCCGTTTGGATCAAATCCCGAGCGCTCCGAGACGGGAAAGGAAATCGTCATGTAATGCGGCGCGGAAAGATGCGCGCGAGGGAGAGGAACCTCCGAGAAAAAAAGTGTTGGTGAGACCGACACTGATTGAGATCTGCTGGTAGGAATCCGGGATACCTATCAACGGAGAGGGATGGGGAGAGAGACAAGACACGACAACTCATCATGCCCCCCTTTCTCTTCCGGTGTAAGAAAAATGACGGGGGGCCGAGGCAAAATGCGACAACTCACATACCACAAGCCACACGCACACGCATTATCCATATCGTGTCGAGGGTTTTTCTCGAGATACTCAAATTGTCGAGACCAATCGTAGGCTACGCCTTGGATTCGGGGGAAAGAGAGATGACATTTACTTTTCTCTTTTTCTCACTGATCCCCCACCTCCGGCCGTAAACAGGGCAATGCGAAACGAGCAGAGAAACACGATCCGTCCACCCCCAAATCCGTGTAACATCACAATGGCTGCTGCTGCTGTTGTGGTGCTGGTGGGTGTCTGTGGTCACATTACACAAAGAGAGAAAAAAAAGAAGGCGGCAGCAGTTGCATTCTTTTCTTCCTCCCATCCCCCCCCTCCCGCCCCATTCTCCGCCAGCGAGTTGGGCAGTACAGTATGAGAGAGAAAGGTAGAGCGGTTGTACAGACAGTACTTCCTCTTCCTGGTGGTTGGTTGGGTTGATCTATTACATATACACAGGCTTACCTTGCACACCTCACTCACCTTGGGCATCGTGCAACGTCCCACCAACACCGATATGAACAAGCAGACTACCCGTCTACGATCTATGGGCCCCCTCCTTCCCTCCGCTTCCGCTTCCCGCTTCCCGCCTCTCCCACTCTCTTTCTTCCTCTTTCTCTTGCTCACATGTGGTCGCACCCGTCGCACGACGGAATTAAGAACGAGAAGGGGCATGTCTTTCTCTCGGTTGTAGAGACACCCCCTTTTTGGTGTTGTTGGCACCCTCCCCCTCCTCTTCTTGTACGACCGACGATTGGAGGGGGGAAGAGAGAGAGGAAAGAGCAAGAGAGGGAATGGGGGAGAAGCACAAGGCGACGAACATTTGATGTCAACCGGCCTGCGGCGGTATTGTTGCATTACTCCCGTGAATGCAACGCTCTTCGGGGTGTAGTTAAGTCCCTGGCAGGGGGCGCGACTGCCGGGCGCACCAAGCCGACATGACATTTGTCGGCGGAGAAATGTCATGTCGGCTGAAATGTTCATCGAGAACAAAAAAAGCAAAAGGTACGGACAAGAATGCCAAGAAAAGTCCGCCCAAACACTCCCGCCGGACGGGGTCGAAAATGGAAGCAGGGAGCTTGCCTGTAGATGGTCAGGTCATCTTTTCCCATCGGACGGCGTCTGTATGTCCGCAGGGAACGAGCCTGCGACGGAAGAGGGTGGGCTGGGTTCTAGCTGGTAATCGAGGCGTTCGAACCTGCGAACCTATCGAAGGACGACATAGAATCGCCATGTTATAGGATATATTTGTATTGTTTTCGTAAGCGTCACCTGCGAACTCATATATCCCTTACTTTATCGACGCAGATATGACTCTCTCCCACCGATTCCATCGTCCCTCCCGGCGGGCCCGGCACAACCTTCCCGGGAGATGTCGAAAGATTCCAAGAACGCGCACGACAAAAATAAAATGTTTCTTGGCCCCGACGTGCACATGACGTGACCAGGGTGGAGGGCATCTGCCAATAGAGAGCAGATGCTGTCTAAACACGAGACCATGCATGCATGCGTGGACAGTCGACAGGAGGGAATCCATCTCACCCTCCTTCTTCCCCGTCAGGCCTCCAGCATGGAACTAGTCGCTCACCGATGGCAAGGGAAGATCCATTCACACATCGGCGTGGAGATTAAGGGCAAGATCGATTTCGTACGTGAAGGAGGAGATAAATAGTAACATCTGGAGTATAGATCCAGAAGTGAAGGAGGAGATGGTCCCCGAACGCCACTGTAAGGCAGACAGAATGAGAAAGCCTTTTCATCAGAACAGTCCCGCCACCAATTACTCATAGCTCAAATCTCAAATCTCATCTCATCTCGTCACATCGAGATTAGCATCTCTTCCTTCCGCGCATCTGTGCTTACACTCGCAAGCGCCGTGGCAAAAAAAAAAAAACTAATACGCGCCTCTGCTAATCTGACAAGCCTCGGCCCTGGCTTGGAGAAGAGAAAATTATCTCCCCTAGCAGTAATAACCCAGAGATCGAAGTAGGGAAGTAGTTCTTCGGAAAATAGTAATCACTTCTCACACACACACACACACGGCTTCTCGCGCGCGTGCCTCTCTCTTTCTACTCATCCGAGATTCCCGCTCCGCTTATCGACCCCCCCACACAAAGCAATCTGAAGAATATTTTAGTTAGTACTAACTAGCAAAGAAAGGAAAAAAAAAAAAGAGAGAGAGAGAGAGAAACAACCCTCGGAGATGCTACCCGCCCTTGCCTTGCCTTGCCCAAATCTCGATCCGAGGGCCTCGTACTTTTTTTTTCGTCTCGTCGTCTCTGTCTACCGGGTTTTGATAGGTGATCTACAAGTGTTCCCCATCTAATCTGACAAAAGCCGGGATTGTGCCCAATTCATCCCCAAGTAAAAAAAAAAAAAACCCACTCATTGATCCGTTTCCATCCACCCCCTTTGCGCCGGCCGCCGTTCACTGCCGGTCCGCGTTTGTTTAAAGCGAAGGGATACAGAAGACCCCAATCTCTTGGGACACGTCGGGCATATATCCGTGGAAGACGAGGGGATGGGATGGGGCACCTATACTCCGTAGATGACCAAAGAAAGGACCAAAAATGAGAAACGGAAAAGAAGGTGGTCCCCCCTACACTTGACTCCATACCCAGAAACCCAGATATCATTCAAATCCAAGGAAGCGAAGAAATAAGTTCACAAGTCTCTTGGCGAGTTTAGCAAGGTATGAAAATGCGAGTGTGATATCTTTCCTCTGACTCTCCTAATTCAGCCCACTCACTCCCCAACCGTGGTATTTGGTCCCCCCCTCCCGGCTTTTTTACTCTTACATTAAACAGAAAAAGTTTGCCAGCTAAAACTGTGCTCGTAGACTCCATATAACCCTTAAAGAGTCCTTGGACTGAAAAAAAAGCCGAGAATCCTTACTCGTCCGCCCCTCCCCACCACCACCGATCTCTCCACCCGTTTCCCATAGATGATGATAGAAAAATAGACGACATGAAACCTAAATGCCTATTTCCATAAACTTATGCGCCGGTACCGAGGATGGGGAACGGGGAAAGTCCCCGAAAACTCAATGACGCCCGACGTCATTTGTCTACCCATCCAGTCCTCAAAGGGAACACCGGCCCAAATGCCCGTCTCGCTGCTCTGATTTTGTTCGCCGTCGTCCCAAACCACGTTCAAAAGGAAATGTGAAAGTAGAAGATAAAAAAAAGTAGTCATTGCCTGGCTTCCGATAGCGATCGACATTTGCGTGTCTGTGGTGACTCGCTCCAAGGGACCCTTCCACAGCATTCTGATTGCATGGCGCCCATTTTTTTCTTTAGATAAAAATCAGAAAGATAAAACACAGTTCGGGCCCCGCTTTCCCTCACTCTGAAAAGTGCGCGTGTGTAACAAATAATAATAGTGAGTATTCGAGATCAGTGTAATGAACGCCGCCAGATGAATGCCTTGTCCCTTGGTGTCCCCGTCCGATGAATGTGGAAGAGCATGATATATACAACCAAACGTGAAGAGCGGAAAAAAGCTGCACAGGTCGATGCCGGGTATTGGGGAAAGAATAATGTGACCAGTTTTTGTTGCTAGGTAGTGTATGAAGGTTACGCGGCGCGGGCGCTGCTCGTTTGATGGAGGGCCAACGACCGGCCGGGGGTATCTGAGGGTTCCGTGTGGTGTGTTTGTGTATGCCAAGGTGAGCCGGGTGCGATGTGGTGTCGACAACAACTTGTGGCGGTCTGCGGAGCCAAAGCTTCGGCGGTTATGTACTGTTTGGGTTCGACGTGAACAATGTTAATGAGTAGTGGGAGGTCGTATTAGCTCCTCTCGTCGGAGGGCTTGGGGCGGATTTGCCGTGCCTCGAGCTGCCGCTTCCGCTCCAGCTTAGCGTAATGTAATCCACAAGCGTTGCACAGCGTTCGGGCGCCGTCGGGTCCGCGTCGCCATTCGGGCGTATCGATTCGGTTGCAGCTGTGGCATCTCCCGGGAGGTGCGGCTCTCTGTTTCCCCCTCGTGTCAGCATGCACGTGTCGTGGATTTGGGTTTGTCCTGGACAGAAAGCTTACCCCTCTCCGTTTCTTAACTTCGGTGATGCCGTAGCTGTTTTTGTTCATGCCGTCATACATGGGCGTGTCCTCGTCCTCGTACTTCTGCTTGCCGGCTGCCCGTGCACGTTCGTTGCTTTCCTTGACCAGTTGACGCACAGAATCCAGCGAGGTCCTGATGTAATCCACGTTGTCCAGCATGTCGTTCACCTCCCGCTCCGTCGGTAGTCGGTCGGGCAGAGGGTGGGCGCCATGCTGTTCGGCGGCGATCCTGCCGTATGCCTCGGCGAAGTTGTAAATAGTCCTCGTTGAACCAGCGATCTGAGACCACTTATTGGTAAGCTTGACGAGCGCGGGGTTACTGCTGTGGTCACTCACTCTAGAAAGACAGTCCTGGTACCCCCAAGCGTCCAGGTGCCGGGTGAGCGTGCGGTCGAACTGCGGGCGCGCGGCGCCGTAGTCCGGCTCCTCGCCGTGCACGCCGGGTCGCTGGGCCTCGTATGGCGAGGGGAGAGGCGGGCCACCATGGCGAGGTGACACAGGGTACGCAGGGAGAGGGACCTGCCCGGGAGGAAGTTGGCTGGGGTGAGGGTAGATGGTCGGAGGAGGCGGCGCGGGGGCGTGCGCATACGGGCCGCTCTGCTCGCCTGGCCTGGCATCGGGTTCGCGCATGTGTTCGTGTTTGTGAGGCGGACTGGGTTGAGAGCCGTATCCAGACATGGGACCAGACGGGCGGCCGGCAAAGGGCGGCGGTCTTGGAGGGTCGGAGATGGCCGGGAGTGCGTCTTGCCTCGAGGCGTACGTCGACGGAGGATGAAAGGGCCGCGGCGAGTTCTTGTCGGCAGAGGAATCCGGATAGGACCTCGGGGGTCCCGGGGCGAAGGGAGACGGAAAGCTCTGGGAGCCCGACATGCTTGAGCCTTGAGATGGAGGGTAAGGGCTGGGCTTCGCGCCAGAGATGACCTCGGACAGGGACGGCAGCGACTGTCGATGAGGAGTCTCGGACTCGTCGGAGGGTCTGCGAGGCTCGACTGGCGAAATCATGCCTGCGATGCTTGGGCCGGGAGCTGCGTGTTGATAACCTGATGAGAAGGACGTCGGGTGGCCGTACGGGGTCGTGTTCGGACTAATAAGGGCTGCGGTCGCCATGGCGGAGCCGTCGCGGTAGTGTCTGTCGAGGGGCTCTCTTGGAAGAGGAGGGCGTTGGGTTTCAAAGCGATCAAAATTACTGGCAGAAGGTGGTCGGCTGTTAAATGGAAAAGGATTGTCAATGTCTGGTCTGGTCTGGCCTAGGGCGGGCAAATGAAAGATGAATGAAAGAAAGAGGTGACGGGGGTGGTTGAAGCGGATCGAACGGACCTTTGCCTAGTACCAGATCCGCCCGCTTCCATAGCGGGTTTGCCGGGAGAACAGATGAATGGTGACTAGAACCCCAGATGCGATCTATGAGCCTCTATGCATCTATCTGACTTGACCCGACCAAGACGTGAAGGGACGAGAGCGGGCCTAGTCCGTGAGGTCGGTGTCAAGACGGGAGTCCGGCGAAATTTGGTGTAGGTGGGTGGAGATGATAGGGAGAACGGTCGAAGGTGGGAGGCTCAGAGTCATGTAAGAAGAATAAAAGCCTGGCAGGGAAGAACGAGCTCGCAGAGGCGAAGGAGGGAGTGAGAAAGAGTGACGGGCGACTGGAAAAAACCAGACCAACCAGAGACAGTGTGGTGTGGTGTGGCTTGGCCTGGGACGAGAGAGAGGTGAGGTTAGGTTAGGTTAGGTTAGTCGAACCTCTCCGTCTCCAGCTGGGTACCCGGTAGGCAAGATCTGATCAAGCTATCGGCGCGCGTGTGGTTGCGTGGTGGCGGGACGGGAAGGTCACCGCATGTATCTTTCTTGGAGGGGGGGAACGGGGGGGGGGGGGGCGTGGATATGTTTGCGTGGTGTGTAGATACTCCGTATGTGTGGTGTGTATCCGCAGGATAGGTGTGGTGTGTGTGAACAAGGGGGGAGGGGGGTTAGATGGAATCGGGGGTGATGCTGGCTCCAATTGGGCTCGCTGTCCAGATGTTCCGAGCTGAGAAAGAAAAAGCCGCCTAGCGTCGGTCAAGTTACCACGCTGCTCTTGGTGGCGGCCTTTTGGGACGGTTCTTCCAAGACAACACTGTTTGAATCCTGTCCGTCGAGGCTAACGCTGTGATGGTGGTTCGGGGGTGGGCCCTACGTCGACGGGGTCTGGGAGTGAGACGCAGAGACTCTCTCTCACTGCTCTGTCTCTCTCTCTCTGGCCGAGGGGCGTGGGCGCGTTGGAATACCGTGGGCCTGGGCCGGTGGAATTTGTGAATTTCTTTTCGATGCCGTTGCTTTTTGGTGCCGGTCTAGTGCCTTGGAGCGCGGGCGCACCTCGACGAAGCGCTGAAGAGAGAGACACACGCACGTAGAGAAGGAGACTGTGGTGTGCGTGGAAGAGCAGAGGCCTTGGCCTAGGCTAGGAGCTTTGCCGCCGGTCTGGTCTGTCCAGGAAGTGAGATGAAGCGGGCGAGGATGCCAAAGGTTGTTGCGTCTATTTAGTAGACGCGGAACTGTCCGTTGCCGAGTGCTTTTCTTGCCTCACAACACAGATCGTTCGTACCCCTAGATCTGACACCCGAGCCAGGAAGTTTCCGATGTGGTGCTGACGAAAGGGTCTATAGGTCGCGAGTGGCCGTCGCAGTATCCGTAAAGTCAGCTTCGTCGGAGAAGCAAGGTGTGCGTGTGTTTGTGTTTGTGTGTTGGGACGAGTGAGATGTTTAATGAAGAAAGGAGAGGGAGACAAATGTGAAAGAGAGAAGACGCAGATGCGCGGGTTATGAGAAAAGGTGACAGAGGTATTATGAGATCAGCGCAGGACTGGCGCCCAAGGCGAGCGAGGTATGATTTCTGAGTGGACAACGTATACTCGGACGCAGCTAAGGTACGATGCCTCATTGTACGGAGGTACGGTGCACCTGGAGGCTGTCCTGTCCTGCACTTCTTTTACCAGGGGGGAAGAGACACAGAGAGCGAGATGGAGACCGGCGGGGACCAGCTCGCTACGTGAAGTGGGCTCGGTACGGTGCCTCAATGGCGGTACGTCCACGTTCCCTTTGCCTGCTCCTGATGAACCAGATCCCTTCCTTCGTTGTGCTTGGGGTTGTGTGGGGGGGGAGGGCAAGGAAGCACTGCTCGGGGACTAGATGTGCGGTGTGTTGGACTGGGAATCGCTCCGAGCCAAAGCATTTGGCCCAGAGGCAGACAGATGCGTGTGCACCTTTGCATGTACCGGTCAGAGCCAGACAGGGGTGACGGAGGGGATCAGGTAACGCATCGTATTGCCCAGGTATCCATCCAGTCGACCGGCCGGGGTAGGAGGAAGAAGGGGGGCCAGATTTTTAGCATCCAGATTGGCGGCACAGGACGTCGATTGATTGACTGATGTGCAGATGCTCTGCATTCGGGGCTTCGCGCCCTGGAACTCGTTCCGCCCGATCTCGACCTCTTCAGTGTTGTCTCCGGGCCGCCTGTGAACGTGGTACGAGACATGAGTTCCCTTTTGACCACCGCGTGTATTGTCGCATGTACCAAGATGAAATGACCAGACACCGCGAACATGGAGATGGCAGTTGTAGCTCCGACATTGGTGGTGGTTGTGATGGTAGAACAGCAAGTTGAAAAAGGAACAGCGACCCCGGAGAAGCAGCTAGGTGACCCTCGTAGCCCTCACAATAGACGCGCTGTAAATGACATGTATCCCTGGTGTCTCTGTCGGCGTGCCGACAACGCACAGCCAAACTCTCCAGCAACTGGAAGTCTGGAACTGGGGAGGCAGAGCCAGCCAGAGGAGCGCACCATCGTGTGGGCGGGAAGCCCCCTGGGTTCGAGTCTAGCAATCTCTGATGGCGAAGAAAATGGTACGACTTTTTGCGGTCATTGCATCTCCAGGCAGGGTATGCGCCCCACGATAATTGGTCTGCTGTCACGGCTGGATCGAAGATTGGTTGCCGAGGGGGGCAGGGGCTGGGCAGGGGGCTCGCCGGGATCAGGATCAGTGACGCCTGAGGGTCAGCAGCGGGATCCTAGTCAGCCGTCAGTAATAGCGAGTGCACCAACCCTAGCGCGGGTATTATCGACGCTCAGTGCGTGCTGGATGCTGATTGCCGCATCGCTGACAGCGTTGGCAGCGAGCAGGTGGTGTGGCAGCCGTTGAAGGGCAGAGGTGGTGACGATGCTGGGGATGGTGTTGGCGGTCGTCCTGATGATGGTGGTGATGGTGGTGGCGGCGCCGTAGGAGGTCGAAAAGAGCAATGTATCGGGCGCCAGGTAGATGCCGCCATTTCTGTAGCTTGGCGAACTCGGACTGGGCGCCTCCCGTGACAGCTTCTTGGATAGACCGTCGACGATGTGCCTAACTGACGGATGAAGCAGAGACGCCGAAAAGCTCAGGCGAACATGTCGCGGGCATAATGGCTTCTAGATCACGATAGTCGAGGCAGGCCAACTCTTCACTGCCGGGTGGATGCTGGGCAGTGGCGTGAGATGGAAACGGTGCTTTGTCGTCCGGGGCTGTCCTCATTTCCAACCCTGATCCATCGCCGTCCCGGCGACGTCACGAACCTTGCGGTGACTTTTTCAGGGCCTGTAGTCTCTCATGGCGAAGCCCTTTGAGGCGAGCTTTGCAGGGGAAGGTGGTTCCTCAGAAGGAGATGCCCGGTGGGTGCAGACCGATGGACAGGGAGCGGGGGAACACTGAAAGTGGTCAGGGGTGTCGTTGGCAGGTGGTGTAGGTAGTCGAGTGCAATAGTTCCCTAGTGTATCCGTATCCGTAGTCTGTACTCTGTAGACGTGCCTGGAAAGACTGCACAGTGAGGTATCAGCCGTGGACCGTGGTCGGCGCATCCCATCGTAGACTGTAGCGCATCGTACCGCAAAATGCCCCGGGCTTTTTTTTTTCGAACGTCAGATGTCCGCGGACAGGGGTTGGTCGATGGCAGGAGACGGACGGGTGGGTGGCATTCCCATTTCCACGTCGTTCCAATCCGTATACGGGTACCCAGCACGTATCCCTTGTCGAGAAGGTCCAAGTCCGTCCTGACCTCGAGTCCTCGACATGCCCATGACCTTGCGCCTCTCGCGGTGTCGTCCGGAGCGAGATTGAAGAGGGGCGCAAGAGGACGGCCAAAGCTCGAAGCCGACGATCAATTGTCCATGGTCTTTCGATTCCAAATGGGAGTCCGAGGCTTTGGAGCGTGGTTGCCTGCTTGAGAAGGGCGACGGCGAGCCATGAAACAGGGCGAAGTGGACAGACGATCGAATCGAATGCAGAAATGAGGTCTGATGACGCGGGGGGGAGCCTCAAGGAGAGTCCAACACTGCAGAATGACCGGAGCCAGGCCCGAAGCCGACTTGATGTTGACGTTGACGTTGGGATAAGTTTTTTTCTTCTTCACTTTTCGCCTCCCATAACACCTACCTGATCTGTCAGGTTCAGGTTTGGACCCCGCCGGTGCGCGGCTGATGCAGAGGAAGGCACGTTCGTCGCCTTGCGCCTGCCGTTCATAATGCCTCGTGTTGAGTAGGTACTACCATAGGTACGTAGTATGTAGTTGAGTAGGCAGGTGCCTTTCCCTTTCCCAGGCACTTTGAGTAATGAGGTTATGTAACCTACTGGTAAGTATCTATTGAGCTGAAGACAGACAGGAAGCTACGGGTCAGAAGCTTCCTACCTTATCTTGCCGCGGCTGCCCTCCGCCCTGGGATCATCCAACCTTCCATGAGGCTTGGGCGGGCACCGGTACAGTGGCCACGTGCTGTAACCCACCTCCCAGGTTCCCTGTAGGGAGACAGACGCCCTATGGAAAACACCTTAGGTGCTGGGTCTCCAGGAACCGAGCACCCAACGTGGAAGTTGCCAAGGTACCTACCTACCTAGGCACCTGATGACATGGAGCACTGCGAAGCGTGTCGTGTAGTGTACCTAGGTAGTGTGAGATACTTAGGTAATCCAGATCCATCTCTGAATCCCAGATGCACCTGGCGTACCTGTGTAAGTACGTACCACTACTTCCGTACCTCACTCCACTCATTCCATTTTCCCTGTTTTTACCCGTATTCCTTTTTTTCACATCTTCCCCTTCCCCCCCAACTCCACCCCCGTCCGCCGTCGTCGCCGCCGTCGCCGCCGCATCCTCGACCTCCCTTGTCGCATCACTTGCTGCCGGTGGTTCTCTTGCTGTTGCTACCTTCGCTTCTATTCACCCTGTCAGGGCTGCCGGGGCGCCTGGGCAGAATATCCAACCGACGGCAGATGCCACCTAGAAACAAACACGCTACCAACCAAACCCGCGTCTCGACCGGCATCCCCAACCACCACCCCCCGTACGTCATATCTCGCCCATGTCTTCGACTCTTCCGCACCTGGCCCGTTGTGGCTTGCGGCCTTTGACCGAACTTCCTGCGTACGGATACACTAACTACATTACTCTCGAGTCTAGGGTAGAGTACACTATGGTGTTGCTTGTGCTCAGACGTGCTGCCACTCGTGCAGAGAGGCCCCCGGTCCAACCCGTCATATCGTGCAGCCGAGCCTCGTCTGTCAGATTTTCACTCCGACAATCTGGTCGACCGAATCCGCCTTGTGATAGTTCACATCCATCACATCCACCCGCACCCGCTCCGCCAGGCCAAGCCCAAACATCCAGGGCTGCCTACGCTTCCAACCACGACGAAGGCGCCCTGCCTTGCCTCCTCTTCCTGCGCCCTAGGCCGGACAGCAGGGCACTCTTTCTACATGCCTTTCGGACGGATGGACACTGACTGCACAGTTGCTTCGCTGGTCTCTTCTGGACAACAAGCTGGTCGCACTGCCTGTCGCTATTGCTTACCTGCTGCTGCCGTTGATGCGCCCGCCATGCACCCCTACAGCCGCCCACCTGCATCTGGCTTAACCGCTGACCTGCCTGCATATGTCACGGCCATCACGCTTCGTCTCTTGAGTGGACTCCGGCTACCTCTGCCATGCTATGCTCGGCTGGTCGATTCTAAATAGTACTATCACGTTGTCTTCTCCACGATGCACTAGCCCATTGGGAGCCAGAGAGGGCGACTAGGTACCCTGCCCTGAGGCCTGAGGTACCTTGCCTGGGCGCTCTCGATCCTGGGGCCACACCAGAATCACGCCCCGGCAATCTGAGCAACCGATCGACCTTCTGAGGCGGCTGCTTGAGGTACTACTCACTCAACCACTACAGACTACATACACCACCTCCAAAGAGCGGACTTGCTGCTGCAGTTCGGCCAAGTCATCGTCGGCTCCAGCCTCTGTGCGACCCGCCAGTAGATTGACTCTTGTGTTGGCTTTGCCAACTTTGTCTTCCTCCGCAGGGCAGCTAGAGCCGCGTGTGTACCACTCGGGACGGTATCGCACGTCTTTCAGGCCGTGTATTCCTGCCTCGTCGGAGACACGACGAGAAACGCGGCGGCAACGCGAACCATTCGTGGCTGTCCACCTGTCGACATACCTGAACTTCTCGAGGCTGTCGGAAGACCTCGCACCACGAACCAATGGCAAGTCTCAACTGGGCTCCGGCCGTACTTCGCCTTCAGGCCTTTCGCCGTCCTCTCTCCGGGGACGTCTCGTATCGGCCCAGGGACGAGACAGGCTCGGGTCCAACCTGCCCCATCCACCTCCTGCTGGATCACCATGGAACTGACACCCACCGCCAGCAACTTCAAGCTAGTCACTTCACCGGTCTTCGATGGACCCCCGCCATTTTGCGCCGAGGCCCTGCTTCCCTGGGAACCAACGCTGTCGATACAGATCAGGGGTCCTTCCTCATGGGCAATTAGCGCATCGTCTGGCCCCGTCTCGGTGCATCCGCGATCAACGGGCATGGGAGAACCCTCCTCTGCGTCCATTCGACGACGAGCCGTTCCCCCACCCGCGGCCCCTCTTCCAGTCGATTGGGATGCTGAATCGTATCATTTCTTGCCCCTCCATGAGAAAGAATTCGAAACCGGGGCTCGAAGACCTGGCTGGAGACTGGAGTAGCTTGCCCTGCCATCGTGCCGAAAGGCACACCGGCCCTTGACAGCTTCTTATTTGCATCTCACGAGCAATAATTCGCCGTTCCAAGGAGCATCGTCCTGCAGCTCTGCCGGACCCAGGGTCGGGTCCTTAATCGTCAGCAGATCTTTGTTTTTCTTCCTGCCGGCCTGCGTCTCCGTACTCTAACCCACATCGGAGGACTTTTGACGACCTCGATATGTGCGGCTAACATGCCAGCAGGCGGCACGTCATCAGCTGTCACCGCGGACCAGAAATACTACCGCCGGCGCAGTACCAACGCCGAACGACATGGGATACTCCGTACAGAATAGACGGTACGGTACGGGATTCGCCACACATGCCTCTTTGTTTCGTCATGCTGCTTTGACGGGCTGTATCCACAGCCATCAGCGAATATTTTCGCACCGCGGCAGCGTCCCCGTCACCGCCAGCCTCCCTCCGTGGAAGTCGTTCGCTAACACAATCCTCGGACCCCTGTGTCTGTAATTTGCTCGCACAGTTTTCGGACGACACGCCTGCACGACAGTCGCGTATTAACGTCGATCCCTACCCTTTTCGTGCCTCCTTTCTGATGTTTCGGCTCCACAAACTCAAATGCACCCAGCAGACAAGTCGCAAGATCTACAGGTCTCATCTCAGGCCTTGCAAGCCCTCCGTTCCTATTGACGAGAATCTGGCTGGCTGATCGGAATTCGGCGTGCTAGGCATTGGGATTGGGGGCCAACCGATGCCTATCATCTAGCGACCGAATCTCACCACCAGCCAGCCACTGTGCTGTGTCTGAGCGCTGGTGCCCAACGAACCACGGCGTCGCGACCCGAACGAGGAAGCGTTGCAGATTCTTGTCGCTTTTGGTTCATCAGATCCCGAATGCTGAGAGATCGGCCTTTGGTCAGTGCCGTATCTCGGTGGAAGTCCTGCAAGACCATCTGGACTACTGCTGTCTTGAGCGGCCTGGCGGCCTTCGACACAGTGAAACATTTCGCGACTGGCGTGGGACATGGCGCTACAACATACCTTACCCTCCATGATTTCGGGTCTCATTCGTCCTCGTCCGTCCGAAGATTGGCGACAATTACGAGGTGTTGATTCCCTCCCTCGCCGGCATCGTCATGACTGACGGGCCCGATGAACCACCAGTCGCAATCGTCGCCGCCACCCCCAAGAGACCACCACACTCGATCTCAGACAATTGCACCCCTGATTCGAAGACAGGAAATGGCTTCTTGGTCTTTTCCGTCTCCCCCTTCTCCCCAAACTACGAAGACTTTGCTGCTCAGGATTTTAGGACCCTCTGACCCATGAATGCGGCAACTCGGCCGCAGGTCATCATCTCGGGGGCCGATTTCGCTCAGATGCATGACCGTCAAGACATGCCCTTTCAGGTAGAGGGTCGTTGGAGGAACAAACATCATTGGCATAGCACCATACCTTATTTTTTGACGTGAAGCGTCAACGTCAGGTTTCAGGAATCCTGGGGGGACTGGGATATCGTTGCCACCATATGGTCCCGTGCCCCCGTTGATGCGTGTGTGCGCGCGCGGACGGACACACGGAGCTGCCCGTCTCTTCAGGTGCCTCTGCACCCGAGGCTGGTTGGGAGGAAGACCTGTCCAGACGCTCTCTCGTGGGGGGCACGGGGTTGGGTGGCATATGCACAGACGGGTGTCCGTTCGTAAGCCGCTCTGTGACACCCTCGGACGACCATGTTCACCTCCGGTATCAGCGGCCTCAACCCATCGACTGTGCAAATTTGCAAAGGGGAAATAAGTCTTGCCTATCAAAACTTCACGTCCGACAATCTTGTGGAGCCGATTGGCTCCGGGATGCGTGACGTGCCATTCCGAAGGGGGGCGAGAAGAGGCCACGCGAGAAAAGACATGGATATGCCCCGGCCGCAGCTGTCTCGCAAAGGACGTAAAACTCAATATCCGAGGACCTTGCAGTCCAGTGCTGCACGAGCTGGCCCTTGAGCGTCGACACGGTCGCGCAACACGGGAAGCTCATGCGCGCCCAAACGAAGGATTCAACGCTTTTTCAGGAAGAGCCATATGTTCGCATCGGCACCTTGCTCATCGAAAACCACAAAGCACCCCACGAGACGGAAGGGTTCATCCAGATCATGGGGTTGACGCGACCGATCTTAGGGATGGTTTCTAACAGGGTACTCCCCGCTGACAAGTCACGATCGATGCACGCAGCATAGCAGACATCAAGCTAACAAGCTCACCCCTGAGCACTGATGTAGCCTCCCCGGTTCCTTTTCTAGCCTGGCAATTCTGGACGACGTACATTAATTCGCGAGGCTCGACAGCTCCTTGAGGGCAGATTAGTGAACACTATTGTCGACCAGGCTACTACTCTCTGCATGCCGTAAGCTTCACCAGCTGCCGCCTGAAGGCGGATCGAAGTCGATGCGCATCTCGTCGTGCGACGCGGACTGGCACTACATCGCGGCTTCTGCGTGGTACTTCACGCTGCCGCCTGTCACACAGTCACACTCAACGGTGCGGGCGGAAGGGCCTACAACGGCCGCTTGCCTCATCAGAGCTTGTTCATATGCTACCTCACACCAGGTTGCGAGCAGGTCCCACGAAGACCGGAGAATTGATTTGATGGCCCCTACACTGACGACGTGCAGGGCGGCATACGAACCCAAGGTTGGCGTCAACATGGAACACGACACAGTGATCACGCAGCTGGCGAACGAAAGGCTTTCAACAAGCCTTGCGGGATGCTTTTTCCCCGTCCAGTTTCGGGATGGGACGCCAATGGCGTTATGGGAGGCGACGTGCTGATCCTATGGGCAAGACAGGACTAATTGCTGCTGGATCGACGTCAAAGGCGACAAGTTTCAGCGGGCGCTCATCGGTGGGTTCACCAGCAGCTGCGGCACATGACTTTTCGGCAAACAAACAAGCGACCACATAAATCAAATTCTGCTTGTGATATGACAGGCGTTGAAGCGCATCATCATATGCAGCCGGCATGGCCGCTTCAGCGGAAAGATGGAGCGCCAAAAGGCCACCAGCACCAGGCAGGGCGGTTTGGTTGATTGCCTTGACTAATGAGATGACAGTAATCGGCTGCAGGACCAGGGGAGACACAGGCCTCAGCCAGACAGACATGTGTCAAGAGGTGTCTCAACACAAGAGTAATGGATCTCGATAAGGAGACAACTGGCAACGTCAGGGAAGGTGGGCGGCGAGCATGGGGTGCTAATTTTATCGTGTCCGGCGACAGAATGCCGAACCAGACTTCCCACAAACGGAGACCGGCGGGTGGGACGGCCGGAGCAAGGAGGTTTTGCTGCATTCATCTCTGACCGTCCTGTCAGCGGCGAGGCGACCAGCCTGAAGGCGGCTCAACCCTCAAAGAACAACGCTACTTGAGATTGGGACACACCGTCCGAGGAGAGCGGAGCAGAACCTGTCCCCTGGCGGTGGCTCGCATCCATCTTGAGAACCCCATCGGGTTGCAGGGCTACGAATCCACCGGTCGGAAGCGCGGCGGAGGACATCTGAATGTTGGGATTCCGGCGGGTTGCATCCGCCCCCGTCGATTCGGAGGGGCTCAATCTAAGAAAGTTCATGATTCCAGCCCCGCCACGGGCTCGGACAGCGCGTCCGCGCCGCACTATCCAGGTTTCCCTGGCATGCCCCGGGCAAGTTGCCTCGTTGCCTCCCATTCACGACGAAGCGAGGGAGAGCGACAGGGACAAAGCGCGGTCACCCCCACTCGACTTGATCATGACATGCCCCGGCAGCGGCCCATCCGCTGGGATCTTTTGCGTCGAAAGAGGAAGCATCATATCATGGGGGTAACCGCCAGCGTGGTCGCCCCGATTGCCTCGGCAAACGCTGGGCTGAGTTTTTGTCAAGCGTCCGTGACATCTCGGGCCTAACATGACGGACTCGGCGGACCCGGGGTCTTGACCACAGGACCGGACAGGGCGGGGTTTCGTCCGGTGGCAGGGCAGGCATGAGGGCGCCTACGCTACGCGAGCCAAGCACTCGTCTACTCGGAGAAGCGTGGAATGGAAGCACAGGGGGGAGGTAGACGAGGGCGAGGCGCAACAGGCGAGGGTCGGTTGATTATGAAATGAGCCAACCTTTTACTGACTTGACGGGTGGACAGACACCCAGATCCAATGGCAGCTGGGATATTGCAAAGGGGGCAGAAGGGAGGAGAGATACGCCTCACTCACCCTCAGTCTCTCTCTCCACCACCATATCTCACCTCACACGTTTACCGCTTACCGCCACTACGCCGCCCGCGGTGAGGTCCACTGCTGGTGCGTTAACTCTACTGGCACCCGCCTGTCTCGTATAGATGGGTAGACAGGGTGTGTGCCGGTAACGGGCGAGCGCGCTCGGGCTCACTCATGCTTGTCTCTTTTTCTTTTCTTTCTCTGTTATTCTTTTTACAATATTTTATTTATTTTCATTTTTCCCCTGTGGATGACATGACCCGGTCGAGCCTACCTACTCAGGCCGAACGTAGAGTAGAGTACATTCATTGTATGTACCAGGCAGGAGGTACATGTGCACGTGCATCTGTCGCGTATCTGCTACTTCGCCCGCTCCCAAAGAGACGCCGACGAGCGAAGTAGTCGTACACCGGGCACCTTGAGCGCGTCTGCCCGGTCTCGTCTCACAGCGCGTTCCCTGCAGGGTGGATACCTTCCCGTCATTTGACAGCTGCGGCGGATGCCAAAATGGCGTTTTCCCGACGTTCGACGTCCGCGTCCCTTCCCTCGGGGATCTCGCTTGCATCTCCCACCCCACCTTTCCTTCTCGAAAATGGAAGCCGCTGGGAGGTTGAAACGCGACGGAAAGAGCGGGCTGGTAAGCTGGCAGGTGCTAGGTGGGCAAAGGCTGGGTGTGGGTGGCCTCTTTCCCTTCACGATGGAAGTTTCGATTTTCATTCTTGCCCCTCCGCTATTTGCAAGGGTTCGACGAACATCAAACCCGATCATCGTCTGCGCCTGCAACCACGAGGAAGATGAGTGCGACGTTGGCGGAGAATAGAGCGGACGACCCTACGACGCCAAATGCTACGACAACGACGACGGCAACGGGATCACTTGCACACTTTTACCGCGCTGCACCGCATCGCACGGACAACAAGCCGGAAACTGGTGATTCCCCAACCCCGTCGCCGTCCTCCTGTCGACGACCTGTCCGTCCGTCTCTATCTGATGCATCTCGCTCTCATGCTTACGGCCGACGTCCCGTTCGTTCAACGCTGCTGCAGCAGCAGCAGCAGCAGCAGTAGCAGCAGCAGACGCTGCCCGACCTCAGGACGAGACCGGGAGGCGGTCAGTCTGCATGAACCAGGCAGGCTGGTTCCCCCCATAGGCACCCCGGACGCTGCGATGGCAGCGGCAAGACCAGCAGAATCGACGCAACCCACACGCAGATAGATGGATGGACATGCCCATCACAGCCCGAACGCTCGAACGCCAAAAAAAAACGTTGCATTTGTTGGCGTCGGTGGCCGGAGGGGGGGCGGGCAAAGGACAAGCAGCCCAGCCCCAGCAGGCCGGCCTGTACTGGCCCACGGGCGCCGCACCCCAGTCGCCGCCTCTTTGATCTTCTTACCGCATCTTCACCTCGTCTGCAGGATTCATGCTGCTTGGTTTGCTGCCAAGTTGCCGTTGCGCCGCTCCTCCATGATCCATCCAACCAAAGATGGGATCGACGATGCGCAGCCCAGACGGCCTCCATTGCAACCTACCAACCGCGGCTCATGCAGTCAGTGCTTCTCCCAATCCAGCTGCCATCACCTCCTTTAGGCAGCCTTGCTCGAGGGACGCCTCTCTTTTCGTCACGAACCGCCCAAGACCTTGCTCTTGTTTTTCTTTTTCTGGTCTCTCCGGCGCTGCTCTCGACTTCGCCCTTGTCCGAGGAGCTGGAAGGGAGGTGGTACGGTACACGCAAGACGAGACGATGGATGGCTGTCGTCGATGCCACGCCGACGACGGAGAGGTTTTTTCGTATATTGCCCAGCTTCGGAGGGGACAGAGAGGTGAGTAAGTCCTCTCAACTCCTAAATCGTCTTCGGGGATCTGGCACGTTGACTCGATCTCATGCAGGCCTAGCGAGCCCTGTTAAATCACCGTCCCCGGTCCACGTCCTACCCCGGTCGCCTCGCAATTACTGCGTACGTACTTTGTACTGTGCTCTTTATACATCCTACTCGATTGACTTTCCGCTTGATGGAGGACACCAATCCCTCGCAGCTTTTCCCGGAGATACTACTCCATCGGGAAGCTATTCCCTACCGGAAAGCGAATCACAGCTTTCTTTCCTGCCCCGACTGCCTCCACCTTGGCTGGGCCATGTACCAGATCCTGCCATCGCCACAGGAGCATCACATCTCAACCCGTTCACTGGGTCGTTTCCGCTGTATTGACAGGGCCTCGACCGGGGCGGTCGAACGTACCCGTCATGTACTCAGGAGGTCGCCTTCACGTACCTCAGCAAGACGCTCGATCCCAAATCCCAAAAACCCGTGCTGACCCAGGAGCAAGAAACTAGGCAAGGCCACAAAGCAGACAGACGTCGACTCCAAGAGCCATTGGCAGACCAGACCGAATCCCGAGAAGACACTGCTGCGCCTGGATTGGTTTCGGACCGATGACCGGCAACCCGGGCAGCGTTCACGACCTGCCGCCGGTACACACATTGGCACAGTCGTCAGGGACCTTGGGCGTGTTTGTCGTGCTCTCACAATTGCAGATCCTAACGACGACTGGCCGACTGCCATCATGAGAAACCGCGGCCACTGCGGCCGGACAAACAGCCTTGGCCTCATGCGTCGGCCGCGGTGCGGAGTCGGATTTGCAGCTGACACATGCAGCCACCCACGATGCATTCTGAGCAGCAGCCGTAGCAGCCGTCGCCATTCGGTTGTTCACTTGCTGTGTTGCACGGCTCTTCAAGGGCCCTCTGCACGCCCACCTGCAAGGCGAGGATCGCGAGGCCCAAAAGTCACATCCGTCAGACGTTGCGTCTACGGCCGCCGCATCTCAACCTCGTGATTGTATTCTTGTCAAATCCCGTGCGTCTCCCGTTAGCCATGCTCTCTGCCTGGGCAGTGAGCAATCCGCCCTTGGCACACGAGACCCTTTGGTCACGGCATCCCGAGGCCGTGCCGCCATGTGGCGTTGTTTGATGGGTCGGTGTGCATTTTGGGACTGATATTCAAGGCGAGTAACCGGTGAGGCGAGAATGCCCTCCTGCGGCCAAGCGATGAGAACAGCTCGTAAGGACGGTACGCTCTGGAGAGCTCGACCGTTTTCTCGCATCATGATGCCACACAACCCGATTTGCATGTGTGTGGCATTCCCGCATCGCTCCATCGTTTTCTCGCGCGAGTTGGATGCCCTCGTATGGGTCACTTGATGATCTGCCGCGCCTGCGACCAGCGACAGCTCATGCAAACACGAAGTCGTGTGGTTACCTTGGAGCCCCCGAGTATGCTCACTGACTGCAGGCCTCTTCGATACATCGGTGATCCTCTGAGCGGGTATCTTGGGCGGCTGGTTCGGACCAAAGCGCCTACTGGTGACTGGGTGCTGCACAATACACACCAAGCCCTCGTCATCACTTCCCTAGGATCTGGCTCTGGTGTGCCAATGATGCTTGGCTCGTGGTGCGATCGTCTGATCTGGAGATCGGTCTGCCACGCCGCCCACACACACGTTATCATCTCGCATCTGCTTCCATCGAATAACGTGTCGTGAGCAGTGCCACTCACCCCTCCGTGGACGACGAATCGAAGGAGGCTAAGGGACAGGGAGTCTGACCGGTGAGAGGGACTGCATCGGCACTAAAGCTCTAGCTCCCTCTTCCTTGTCCTCGGGCGACCGTTTGCCAAAGGCAGGAAAGGGCGGCTCTCGTCGAAACAGCGTAGCCCGACCACTGGCGACCGTACGTCGTATATCGCGCATCGGCATATTCAACACAGTTGCCAATATCAGCTGTCTTGGGTTCGGGGGGTGCATCTCCAGCGGCCAACGTCTCGTCGGTAGTGTCAGAAGTTGCAAAAGAAATTGTCTGGCTCCCGAATCGGTCAGCAACCCCGCTTCCCGGCCATGTGGTTCGCACGCTTGGGACACACCCGGTAAGGAGATTAGAGTCGTCGGCGAGCCGGGAGCCCCATGCTCGTTTCCAGGCCTTCGACGGAGAGATCAGGCCAGAAGGAGCCCATGTTGGACTGCTTGCCCGTTGAAACAACCCCACGCCGCAAGCACACGGGAATCTGGGACAGAAGCGGCGCCATGCCCGGCCGCCGATGCAGTAGCATGAGATCAAGACGGCGTACTATGGTATTACGCAACGCACGAACGCACGGTCGACGATTCGGCGTGGGAGCTGCCAACAAGAAACGGCTCGTGAATCAGCTAACATGATGGTACTATGAGTGTTCCGTGCGGAGGAGTCCAGGCCTGATGATGGGTGGGAGAGCGTGGCGTGGTTTGGACGCCAGCCGAAGGCAATAATCCCATGCCCGGGCAGCTTGCACATTTGACCAGCTTTTGGGCATTTCCCATTCGTGGAATGCTACGTTGCTTTGGCTCGCGGCCGTGTGTGCAGGAGGATTCCATCTGGCCTACGGTCTGAGCAAGGGTAACTGACCCCCAGGGCAGTGAGCGTATGGCACCAACATTTGCCTTGCCTCGCATCACCAACAGAACCGCGGCCTATGACCACCAACGGATCGAAGATCGGGCTGTTGCTTACTGCACTAGCAGCCTCTAGGAGAGTAAGCAGGCCGCTGTTACGACGCGTCACTTTTCATTTTCCGACCAACAGGACGTTATTTCCGCCGGCCAAGCTGGCTGGCCAGGCAAGGGCGAGACGGATGATTAAACGACGAAATAACCATCTTGATTGCCTCGAATCGCAGGCAACGCCGTCCGACAACGCAGAAGCGCAGCAGTTGTGTCGCCGTGAGATGTAGTCGGTACCTTGTCCGGGGTAGTTCGTCACACGTTGCACTGAACCATGGCCAACAGCTATTCGCATCTGGTGCTCATCTCCATGGTATCAGATCATGGTTGAGGTTTTCCCTGCCCGGCCCTTGCTCGTTTTCTCATTGCGAACCGAGCTCCTCCGATCCGACGAGGAATTCTGCTGCGCCAATCGCATGCTGGTCTTTGTGTTACTGCGCGCCCGTTCCGCCTCGTTTGCTGAGATGGCATCCCTTTGCGCTTCGATCATCCCGCAGAGGCCGCCCGTAGCCAGTGATTCGGTTTGCCTTCGCGTAGGTGCGTGCTTCGCGTGTCCATGCCGGCGCAGCATCTGCAGCCTCGGTCGAACAATGGTGGCCGTACGGAGTACCGTGAGGCTCGATTCCGAAGCGGCTACGGCCAGCTCAGAGCTCACGGCAACCGAACGAATACCAGCTTCACCGAGTCATCGAGGGGAAATACAGATCGTATATCGGTATCGATGCGATTAGTTCCCGCTGTTCAGCCTTACGACGTTGGGCCGTCGGCAACACTTAACGAGCTGATATGGCTGCCCGCTTGCTTGCTTTTTCCAAATGCTTGGCCGTCGAGATCGGCGGGGATGCGCCATCGTATGATCACGGGAAACGGGTCAATTTATTGGAAGGTATACGACTCAGCTCAGCTCTCCGTATGCTGCCATCCAAGCTTCGGTCATCACGAGTTTCCTCATTGTATGTTTGCTTGTCAACAAACATGTTGCGTCGCTGGGCTCCATGTCTGTCCTCAAACGAGTTGGCCCTCACCCGTCCGCAAAATCGTCGCTAACAGCTGCCAGGTTCGTGTGATTCGTGGCTGAGGCTCTGACTTGATGCCAGCGCCAGAACACGATGCAAGGGACGTGGGAGAATCACACAGGGCCGCTTTCCTATCCGGTCCCGTCGCGAGGACGGCCTTTGGTCCTCGACGCCGTGGTTCATTTGAGACATTGACGAATGAGCAGACACGGTTGGTGACCTGTCACGCTGTGTCTCTAGCATGCCCCCCTTTTGCTTTCTTTTTCTTTCAACCTGATTCAATTCTGCCACGGATCAACTGCTGTGGCCGCGAAATAGAACATAGGCTTCCTCTTTTACCCACGCCCTACCGGTCTGGAATGCGAGCAAGAAACGAAACCGAATGAAGCAAAGCTCGTTCTCGAGAGGGGTTGGATGCTCCGCCAACGTCCACCGGTATCCGCCTTTGCGCCTCCGTCGACGAGGGTCGGACGAGCGTCGACGCCTCACTTGAGGCCGTTTGGATGTTTCTTTTCCCCATATTGCAACGTCCGGCCACTGAGACCAGCCATTCCTGCTCTCACCTTTCCGCTTGGGGTGCAGCCTAAGCCTGCCAGCGAGCCGGGATGATGGCCTCGACCGCAATATTGAGAACGCCCGTGCCTAGGCGCGCCTGACGATGGCGATCATGAGTGCGAGCGGCAGGCATCTCGAGGCTTTCAACCAGCTCCTCTCCAACGATACCCCGTGCGAAATCACAAGCCACCGGTCGAGGTCAGTTCTCGCTTGCATGGCAACCCGTCGAACTCCCGTCTCCGCCTCACCCTTTTCCCCCACGAGCGCTTGACTCGCCGAGTCCTCGGGGTCCATTCTCCCCGAAAGGGACAGAGCAGAGAGTTCCACAAGCACTGGAGTCTCGAGGAGCGTCTTGTTTGGGAAGGACTCGGCAGTTGTGCCAGTGTGCTCTTGCACCGTTCCCTTTGAGATCCGCCTGGGATGGCCGGCGGCTCTTTGGGGCCCCTGCGAGCGGAAGGCGCCAGGCACGCTCACGCGCTACTCGCAAGCATACCGCGGCTGGCGTCTGTCTGATGCCGTAGCATTCAACGGGGCCGGGGCATGGCTCGCTGCTACCTCTCGGCCCGCCTCGTTCCTGGCCACTCGGAGGTCGACGATGGCGGCGCGAGCGACTCGCAGTGGCATCGGAGTCCCGGTCACGGCTGTTGAAGAAGTCGACAACATGGCCTGATGATCGCGAGTATTGGTCTGCCAGAGTAGGGCGTTCGTTTTGCGGGCGCTGGTCCCGGGCGTGCGGGCTGACGAGGACTCGATCGTGGAAACTCACGCTCAGCCTGCAAAGCAAATCCCGTGCCGCAATCTCGTCCCTTTCCGACGAAGAAGTGCCCTTGAGTGGTCGACGAAGGCGGGTCCCCAGACAGTATCGATCTCGAGGGACGGACTGGCTCCGGGGTCCTCCCAGGCAGCCTGGCGACTGCATGCTAAAGCGACGTGATGACGAGGTCCTCCTCGAGCATCCCGGCTCTGACAGAGGCACGTCGTCGGTCGTTTGCCCGTCGAGAGAGCGCGGCTCATGCTCGCCAGAGGCATGTGTGTGGCCCGAAGAACGGGTTCTCGTCACATACCAACCCACGGTAGGTACCTCGAGTACACTCTGTCGTCCCGTATCGACACGTCCAGGGAGGGGGGCGTGTGGTTGTAGTTCAACTAACTAAGGCCCAAGGGACGAGGGCGGGAAAAAGACTGTCACATATCTCGTGCCTTTGGAAAAAGGGTCCGTCTTGCTGATGCTGCAGCTGCCACTGCTGATGCATATGCCGGTGATGTGTCGACCCCGCCCCCCACCCCCCTCCTCTTCGTAGTGTCATTCCCCCTCAGTTTCTCTTGACCGACCGATATCCACTTCTTGACCGGTCGTCAAAGAATGATGCATTCCTTCCTGCGAGCGGGGCAATTAGTGGAGGGGGGCGATTAGTGTAGAGGGTCCCAGTGTTATTTTTTTGATGGGGCTTTCTTTCACCTGCGGCGTGCCCCCCCCCCCCCCCCTTACTCGGTGTGGTGCCAAGCTTGCCTACGCTGCGAGTACTTCTCCCCAATCGCAAGAGTTGCGGATCGGAGGCATATGCGCCGCCGCCTGGCCGCCGCAGGTCGCAGCGCGGATCTCTGTTGATGGACTCTGTGTGTGTAAGACCCGAGGGAATAGGGGGGGGGGGGGGGGGGGGGGGCGCCGCCGATTGCGTTGTAGATACGCAGATATGTGTGGAGACTCTTCCCACCGGGGTGGGTTTCTAGCAAGTGGGCTTTTTTTTTCGCGATCAGTTCGGATCTTGCGGGACGTTTGACGCTAGGTAGGTGGATAGATTGGTATGTCGGATCATCAATGGACGGACAAACAACTTGAAGTTTTCGTGGAATGGGACCTTGCGCCGGTCTTTGAGCGCAATGGTTCCGCGATTTTCGGCTGCTGATGACGGTGTGCTGCGGTGAGATCAAGCGAGCGAGCTACTCCCTCTGGATCTTGATCCCGTTGATTCGGAGAGAGCAAGACAGAGAGATGCGGCAGGGATTTTTACTCCGTAGTAGTGGATGTATCTTCTTTCTCAGAGGTCATGCAGATGGACGTATCGGGAAGATACGTTCTGCGATTGATAGGGGACTGCTACACAGAGGAGGTCTGATGTCGCAGTTCGTGTATCTCGTGTATCTGGGGTTTGGTTTTTTTTTCTTTCCTTTGAGATCTCTCGGCGCATCCTCATCATCATCCTTATACCCGTCTTTTTTTCTATTCTTTAACCATGTTTCCGATGAGCAAGATAAAGTGGGGAGCAGTTGGAGGGATGGTGGCCCGGATGTTCACGAATGCCTTTCCCGATTTAGACTGGAGGGTGGGTGTTCGGTGTCGGTGTTGGTGGTGAGGGTCCCTTTCTTGTTGGTGATGGGTTTGAGCTTGGCTGACGAGGTCGTTTTGATAATCTAGGCCATCGGTTAGGGGTCCGGTGCCTTGATCTATTGGAAAATATGTGCGCTCGGTTGCTGTACTATCTAATGTGTCTCTCTGTCTGTCTGCGTGCTCCGTATTGTACGTAGTATTTCTGCCCGGCACTCTTGGTGTTTGCCTGCCATCCTGTGGGATCTTGCTTTTTCGGGGAATTCTTTGTTCCTTTTTGCTTTCTCAATATTTTATTTTGGGTGCATATATCGGTACTTTGGATCCTTGAATGGGAGGATATATGGAACAACTCTTGGAGAAAGAGGAGGACTTCGAGTCCGATGCTTTCATGGCTGGTGTTCAGCACATATGCATGATGATGAGGCATTGATGGGATGGGACGTAGAGTATGAAATGAACACTTGCGCATACGCGCAGCATACACACACAACTTTGATGAACAAAATCCAGAATAATTTCTTGGTCTTCTTCTCTTGGAGCTTTTCGAGGTGGGCTTGGAGGGTACGGCTAAATCACTAGGGTGGACAGCAGCAGCGGCTGGATGAGGAGGAGGGGGAGTGTGTCCCGGGATGCCGGAGGACGGACTGGGGTGGGAGGCAAGCACCACCATCCCCCCCGCTAATGGAAGCTGCGTGGGCTTAGATGATGCGGGCTGGATGGGAAGGGGGACGGGGGTTTTTGCTGCGTCGATCGGCCTTTACTGGATCTCTGCTTGGAGGGGCTGTTGGTAAAATATCACGGGTCTCTGTAACCCCGTATCTCTGTTGTGTCTTTGGTGTAGTACCTGTTTCTCATAGACTTGGAGATTTTGACAGGCGCCGCCGAGTCGGCACGGGATTGGTCGGTATGTACGGATATCCTGAAAGGAACAGGTACGGCACACTTTACCCAGGGTTTTTGTTTGCGGGATGTAGTGAGGGGCGTGTTGTTGGTGTGTGCAGGACAAGGGGGGGTATTAGGGACTGGGGGAACCCAGAGGCTTGAGAGGGGCTTGCGGGAAGTTTTTTCTTTGGGTGAGGTTTTTCTTTTGCTGCTCTCTTGAGACTTGCGAGTACCGGGGCCCATCACTCTTTTTTGCCTTGGTGAACCTGGGAAGCGAGAGACTGGGACTGCGTGTTTTTGCTTTTTCTGGCGAATGCGGTATGGACGCCGCTGCAGGTCCGCCCGCGCGCCCTACGCTACCGAGGGCCCCTAGTGTATACTATGTACGACGTAACAAGAAAGGTCTTGCTAGACTGAGGTGAGGGACTGAAGTAAGGAGGGGGCTATTGTATGCTGCTGTTGCGGTTGCGGGTGCTGGCGATGATGGGGGGAGGTTGAGCTCTTCTGAAGGGACTTAACGGACCCCCCTCCGCGCCTGCCCCCGTTTGAAATGTCACTGCGATTACGAGAGAGGACGAGAAACACACCTTGTCTTCTTGCTTGCCTGCCCCCCCTTTTCCCCGGTTTTGGTTGAGGGAAACGGGTAATGGTATGTTCAACGGATCTGGAGTCGTACGTACACTACAACCCACCCAACGCTACATCACATTTCTCTGGGCGATCTATACTACTATCTTACCTGGCCATCGGTGACATATAGATCCCCGGGTAGTGTGTATATATCCAAGCTGTCGTTCGTTGCTTTGCTTTTCTTTTACGGGGGGAGAGAGAGGCGCATGTCACACACACACACACACCCCTTTTGATACTCTGGAATACTACGTATACTACAGAAAAGATGGACGTAAGATGCGGAGGGAACCGGTCAACTGACAGCCCCGTTCTCCCGCGCCGCACCGCGCCGCCGCGCGCCCGTTCGGTTGTGTGTGTGAGACTTGCAGATTCTGGGGGTGCGTCCTTTTCTTTGTGTCGTTGGCCGGGTACACATCGACCGCAGCGAGAGGCGCCAGCGTGACTTGTCCTGCGGACGCAGAACATGTCACATAGCTAGGGTAGAGGCCCCCGATCGATCGCTGAAAGCGCCAAGTTTTGACGCAAGGAGTGGGCGGGGACCGGAGGCCCGTCCAACGGCGCGCGCCGGGAGGGCGGCGGTCCGGCTTGGCGGGGCCGTTTGCTTTTGCCGGACTTTTTTGGGGGCGGAAAGGGGGCGGTTCGGCGCTAGAAAATCTCTCTCCCCGGTTGTCTATTTTGGGGGGTTCTACTATGTAGGTAGTTTGGACGCGAGAGCTCGGTGCTTGCGGAAAGGGAGTGGCGATGCGGATCGTGGGATCCGGATGCAAGGGGTAATCGGTTAGTTGCTTTAGCTGGATGGTAATTTGAAGTCACTTTGAGGGCAAACTTGGAAGTCTTTGATGGGCTTCTATTCAGGTGATGTGGCAGGTTTGGCAGAGATTGATTGTACATTTTCATTTGGGGCAGGTTTTGAGTCCGTGGGACATATGGGGCTACAACAACTAACGGGGCTAGGAATATCGTATATGCATCCGAAGTTTCTCGAGAGATTTGTTTCCATTCTTAGGGCTGAGGT
>WIGM01000319.1:0-47202 GCA_014235935.1 Colletotrichum musicola | reverse complement strand
CGAGGACCAGGTCAACAAGACCACCAAGTGCGTCGCCGACTGCGACCAGGGCGACGGCTCCGCCGAGGCCACCCAGAAGTTCGCCACCTGCCGCGACAACTGCATCGCCCAGTACTACTGGTCCAGCGGCAGCCCCGCCGCCGCCACCGGCGGCTCCAACTCCGGCTCCGGCTCTGGCTCGAACTCAGCCTCTGCCACCGGCTCCGCTACCGGCGCTGCCGCCTCTGGCTCTGCTGCCGGCGAGTCTGGCTCTCCCACTGCCACTGGCTCTGGCGCTGCCGCCAGCGGAAGCGACGCCCCCAGCAACGCTGCCCCCGCCTTCGTCGGCTCTGCCTCCCTCGGTCTCGTCGGCCTTGTCGGCGCTCTTCTTCTGTAAATCAATTTTGGCTTTGGGCAGATTTGAGGTTGGAAAAAGGAATCTGATATGGGCGATGATCTGAGAAAGAGGAGGAGGAAATACCACGTGGGGGAGACGTTTGCTGTGCATGCGATCTATAATGAGTGGGCAGACTGTACGGGATATGCGTAATGTTACTATCAGCGAACAGGACTACCTGTTTGCTGCCAACAATATATCGAGTACCTAAACCTTGCAGGCAACTGTTGATAGACGTCTATATATGACATGTTGGATGTGAAAGTTGTCTTTGGGCATGACCCCACAACGGTAGCAAGGCATGTAGTGAGTCTAAGATCAGGCTAGTCTTGCCCCAAATCTTCGCAGATTGAATCAGTCCCGTGGCGGATAACAAAGGAAGCTCCTTAGACTCGATCGATTGGTATATCACGCTAGGTCTATCGAGCTTCTAGCTTCTGGTAGGCTTGGTGACTGGAATGTCGCTGAGCCATGGGATGCCCAACTGTTTCATCTCAACGGCCAACTGGAACAGGTAATCCAAGCTATACGGAAAACAGGTCAGCGCCTTCCCCAAAGCAAAACGGGATCACGAGGATTCAACGGCGGCTTTAGTACGCCAACGTCGTCAAGATTGGGAGCCGACTCACCTCTCGCACTGGGTCTTCGCCTTGTGGACGTTGTCACCCCAGACGTAGACGCCGTGCCTGCGGACGAGAACGGCGTAGGTGTCGGGGTACTTGTCCATGGCCTCCTCGAGGAACTCGGTGAGGTCCTCCTCGTGGGCCGTGTTCTCGATGACGGGGATGCGGAGAGTGTCGTGGTAGCCCAGGTTGCCCTGCTTCTGGAACCCCTTGCCGAAGCCCTTGATCTGCTCGATGTTGTTGATCTCGAACAGCTTGTCGTGGCCGGGCCCCTTGCCCTCGAGGATGAGGGTGACGAGGACGGCCCAGTGGGAGTGCGTGTGGATGCAGCAGCCGGCGCCGCGGCGGGTGAAGGCGGCGAGGAAGAGCGGCGTGCACTGGGAGGGCTTGTAGGAGGGCGGCGAGCGCAGGTAGACGCGGTTCTTGAGGGAAGCTTCCTGCGCGGCGAGGGAGAGGACGTAGATGTCCTGGGCCTTCATGAGCTCCTTCTGGACGCCCGAGGGGGCGATGTAGACGAGGTCGCTGTGCGCGTGTAAGTGTGAGGCATTGTGTGAGTGCGGGTGTGACGGTGGTGTTGATTGGTGGGGTGTTTGGACATGTTTGTCTCCGTTTGGGTAATTCGGACAATGAAAAAGAAAATGAAGCCGTCTTAACAAAGGTCAAAGAAAGCATGAGATATTCTTGTTTGAGCACACTGTTGCTGATGAAGGAGAACTATTGCAAATGACCTTGGAATACCTACCCATCACGAATGGAAGCGCCGCCGCCGGTGCCCGTTACCCAGCCGAGAGTCCAAAACTTTGCGCAGAGCGAGGGAATCAGGTTCGCCGGGTGCTCTGGGTTTTCAGACGTAACGAGCTGGTCGGGGTTCTCGATGTCGTTGGCCGCCATAGAGGGCTATTTCTGTTATGAGATGAGTCCCAGGATGGAGGGGTTCGCGGGGTAGGTAGGCTGTCGATCAGGGGTGGATGAGCGTACACTGTATGTGTCGCGTTCGGGAGAACTCGACGGCAAGGAGGTGCTTTGCTTTGCGTCACGATTAAATGGGTTAAGTGGACGGGTTGTGAGACTGTCTCTTGTTGGACCGGGATGAAAAAAGAGGTTGTTTTCTCAATTGTTTTCTCAGTCGTCGAAATCAGGTATCCCGCACTGCCCTATCTGTCACTGCGGAAATTTTCAAGCCAATTGCATGTGAGGCTGAACTGGCCAGTGGCACCTCGTGGCTTCCCCACATGGCAAGCACGCAACGGTCCTTTCCACTGTCGCCGCATCTTATGCGAGAGCGAGTCTAATTGCTCGGTGAGGGCAAACAAGAAGTAAAGTATCTTGCAGATCTCAGAAACTGTCTCATGGTGCGTGCTTACTGACATTCATTGATCTGCAAGGTCGCTGTGACACGACGAAAGTAAGGAGCTCCGATGTGCTTTGACGTCGGTAGGCGCCCTGTCGATGGCGGGTATGCGGCTTGAACTGCGACACCCCAAAAAAGGCCGAAGTAACGGTCCGGCGAAGCATCGGCGGCTAGTGTATTGTACACTAGACCGGTGAGATGAGACGACACTGTCATTTGGCGCAGGGCAGTCAACTGTGCAAGAAATGGCACACCTGGCCACTTCCAACGACCAGCAGAATGCGCCATGTTTCCTATTTTATCCCGTCGGGCTTGCTCCAGTGTCGCCTCAATCTCATTCAGGTGGAGCCTTGGCTTCTCGGAAGGAAGGAGCGACCGCCTTGCTTACGACAGCTGTGGTGAGGTGAGACTGATGAAAGTAATAAAATACGATTACCGACAAATGACTCTGGGAGATATTAATCGTCTTTGTCCACCTACCTACCCAAAACGGCAAATCGCCCTGGCCGCCCGTTGAGACGCTGAAACTTTTCCGAGATCGCAAGGCGGGCTGGAGACGGGGCACGCGTGGGCCGAGGCATATTAAAGCATCTTTTATCAGACTCAATGCCGTCCGCAGAGCAGAGTCGATAGCTCACCTTAACTGAAGCAACTTTGTGACTGAGCCTTTGGCCACGCACTCAATGCTTTGCCTTTTCCCGCATCCCATTAGTAATGCTTCGGGACTACCCGTCGCTTCTACTGATGCTGCTGCTGCTGCTTGCCATTGCCGTGAGCTCATTAGCCCGGGCTGAAGCACACCGAGCAGATGCAGAGTGTGGTGGCTATTTTCCTAGATGGGAGTCATGTCCCATGTCCCATGTCCCATGTTCCGTGGTCCGTCCAGCCACACACGTGTAAAAATTACCTACCAAAGGCGAGCAAAGCCAAAGCTCCGTTTCCTCCAGGCCAGGATGAGCAGGTGAGGTTTGGAAGCTCATCGAATCACCCCCTCCTTCCTCTCCAGTGTCACTGCTAGCACCTGTGGATCCCCAGTGGCCCAGGGCCCCATCTCACCAGGCACGCTGCTGGGCCGCACCCCCGCACTTTGTCAGCCAGTCAGCCACAGGCTGCATCGCTGTGGGAAGCCCACTGCAAAAGGTACCAAAACTGCGCCGGCGAGACTGCTGCAGGTGCTAAGTGCGGTGAAGCAGCTCCCCGTCCCGGCGAGGGAGCTAGGCGTGCGACCCCTGAAATTGCGAGCCAGAGGCGCTGCTTGAGCTGCGGCAACCGATGGTCCCCTAGTCTTTCGGGCAGGTACTTTGGTACCTTTAGATAGATTTTCCCCAATTTTTTTCAGTTCGATACCTTACCCCGAGAGGTGATAGCTCCCTTACCTGGCCTTTTCTGGCGGCAGCTCTGCCGGGACCTTAGACAAAAAAAAAGGACACGTTGAGCACAACCAGCACCTGCACCTGGCTCCGGCTCCTGCCTCACAGACTGATAAATCCGCCTCCTTCCTCGCCCCATTCCTTCTTCCGAAACTCTTTTTCCTCTCCTTGGGAAATTCCTCACAAGAACAATCCTCCTCCTCCATCTCTCAGCCTCGGGAGCAATCCACTTCTTGTCATTCAATTGGCAGTTCTTCTCACCGCACCTGCCTAAGCTCTCAAAGCTCTAGGCGGCTCTCTTCCATCTTTCCCACTACACACTACTTCTCTGGTTCATTGCAAAGCTCGACAATTAGCCCATCATGAAGTTCAACGCCGTCGCGTTGTCTGCGGCTCTGCTCGCTGGCAGCGCCTACGCCGACGACGCCCAGAAGGTCCTGAGCGACGAGAAGTCCTCTACTGCCGCTGAGTCTTCCACCTCTTCGGTTGCCGCCCAGATTCCCACCTTCACTGTAAGCTCCCTTCTCCCACAGCATCTTTCTTTGTCGCAGTGAGCGGCCTCCCTCGCGCTGGCAATCGGCAAGGGACGCATGAACAGCACAAGCACAAGCTCTGTGCACGCAGCAGTCCACAGTCGCAGGCAGCGCGCCTGGGGAAGCTTCTCCGCACCTTCCCTTTCACCCAGATCTAGCAGGCAGCTGACAGTATTTTTCTACAGCCTACCACCCTCAAGGCTCCCTTCCTTGAGCAGTTCACTGATGACTGGGAGTCCCGCTGGAGCCCTTCCCACGCCAAGAAGGACAGCAAGGACGAGGAGGAATGGGCCTATGTTGGCGAGTGGGCTGTTGAGGAGCCCACTGTCTACAAGGGCATGGAGGGCGACAAGGGTCTTGTTGTCAAGAACCCTGCCGCTCACCACGCCATATCGGCCAAGTTCCCCAAGAAGATTGACAACAAGGGCAAGACTCTTGTTGTTCAGTACGAGGTCAAGCTCCAGAGTAAGTTTCATGACATGCCAATCAAATCGAGAGATCACAATGCTGACAGGTTACTCTTCCAGATGGCCTCGAGTGCGGTGGTGCTTACATGAAGCTCCTCCGCGACAACAAGGCTCTCCACCAGGAGGAGTTCTCGAACACCACCCCCTACGTGATCATGTTCGGTCCCGACAAGTGCGGCCACACCAACAAGGTCCACTTCATCTTCAACCACAAGAACCCCAAGACCGGCGAGTACGAGGAGAAGCACCTTACTTCCCCTCCCACCGCTCGCATCGTCAAGACCACCGAGCTCTACACTCTGATTGTCCACCCCAACAACACTTTCATCATCCAGCAGAACGGCGAGCAGGTCAAGACCGGCTCCCTTCTCGAGGACTTCTCCCCCGCCGTCAACCCTCCCAAGGAGATTGATGACGCCAAGGACACCAAGCCCGAGGACTGGGTCGACGAGGCCCGCGTTCCCGACCCTGAGGCCAAGAAGCCTGAGGACTGGGATGAGGACGCTCCCTTCGAGATTGTCGACGAGGAGGCCACCAAGCCCGAGGACTGGCTCGAGGAGGAGCCCCTCACCATCGCTGACCCCGAGGCCCAGAAGCCCGAGGACTGGGATGACGAGGAGGATGGCGACTTTGTTGCCCCTACCGTCCCCAACCCCAAGTGCTCCGAGGTCTCTGGCTGTGGCCCCTGGACTAAGCCGATGAAGAAGAACCCCGACTACAAGGGCAAGTGGACCGCGCCCTACATCGACAACCCTGCCTACAAGGGCGTCTGGGCTCCCCGCAAGATCAAGAACCCCGACTACTACGAGGACAAGACCCCTGCCAACTTCGAGCCCATGGGAGCTGTAAGTTTATACCCTGAGCAGACACTGAGTTTGTCGCACTTGCTAACGTGGCTTCTTCGCAGATTGGCTTCGAGATCTGGACCATGCAGAACGACATCCTCTTCGACAACATCTACATTGGCCACTCCGTTGAGGACGCCGCCAAGCTTGCCCAGGAGTCCTTCAAGGAGAAGCACCCCCACGAGCAGCTCGCTGAGCTTGCCGACAAGCCCAAGGAGGCCGAGAAGCCCAAGTCTCCTAACGACCTGAAGTTCCTCGACGACCCCGTCACCTACATCAAGGAGAAGCTTGACCTCTTCATCACCATCGCCCAGAAGGACCCCATCCAGGCCATCAAGTTCGTTCCTGAGATTGCTGGCGGCATTGGCGCTCTCCTCGTCACCCTCCTTGCCATCATCGTCGGTCTTGCCAGCTCTGGCGGCGCTCCCCCCGCCGCCAAGAAGGCTGCCGCTGATGCCAAGGACAAGGCGAAGGACGTCAAGGACAAGGCTACTAAGGCTGTCGCGTCCGGCGCTGACACCGCCAAGGAGGCCACCAAGCGCAACACCAGAAGCTCGTCTTAGACGACTGCTGAAGTTTGCGATGTGAATTAGCTCTTTCTCTTTGATAGTCGGCAGGGAAAACGACCCACGGGTCGACATCTGGTGCAGACCACCAGACCTTCATTAGGAACGAAGAGGAACATGGATGCTGCTTTTTTCGGTTTAACCCTCCCTCACTATATGTCTGTTTTGGTCATCGAGGGACTGGCAGAGAAGCGTGGCGTAGGTGTATACTAGGCAGCAAACCACGGAAAAAAAGGATTGATCAAGATTCGGCCGGTGTCGGTGCATTTAAACGAGTGACATGTCGAAGCGGCGTGATTCGGCGTAGATCAAGACGATGTGTAATCTACTCCGCGGGGAAGCCATGGCACCTGTGATGCAGCGTCGAGTCGAATCGGTGACAGTTATTGGTATCAGAGTAGCGGCCCACACGTTGGGGGGGAGTCTCCAGACTCCGCTTAATGACGGCCCGTGGTGATGCGCCTCTTGCAGTGTAAAACAGCGTAAACAGCGTCTCTCAGAGTACGGGCTACCTTACGCCGTTCACGCCCGCCTATCACAGCGCTGATTTTCTAGCACGGACGCCTCGGTTCCAGGCGGCATTGGGTCCGGCTTCGGTATCTTGGGGAACTCGGCAGGGATCACACTGCACCGCTGTTCTCGTTATCTTACCCCACCCCAACCTTCCCCACACTCTTGGAGCTCGCCGGCTTCCCTTGGACCTTATAAGGGACTACGATGTCGCTTGACTCCGGCTTCCGTTCATGTGGCTGGTAATTGGTTCCAAGGGACGAACGAACAGACCAAGCGTGTAGCACTACCTGTTTCTAGTCTGGTCAATTGCCTCGTAGGCTGCCCCTTAACTTGAATCTCCCTCTGCCCTTTCTTCCTCGTTCCCGTTCCCCCTCCTCCTTTACAATGCGTCGAGCCATCTCTCGGAGCATCATTGCCGGTGCTGGCCGCACATCTGGAGCGACTCTCGCCCGCAGCTCTCTCCTGTCTTCGACGACCATGTCTTCCTCTTCTGTCTCTCCCGTCGCCGCGAGGAGGATACACGCTACCGCGATGCACCTCAACGCTGCCCTGGCCTCGACGGCCGAGTCCTACCCCAACACCCACGAGAAGATCGCGAAGCCTGAAGATACCCCTTATTTCCTGGACAACAAGTTCCTCACCTCGAGCGCCACGGACTTCATCGACCTGCACGACCCCGCGACCAACAACCTGGTCACCCGCGTGCCGCAGATGACAACCGAGGAGCTCCAGGCCGCCGTGGCGTCTGCCGAGAAGGCCTTCCCCAGGTGGCGTGCCATGAGCGTCCTCGCCCGCCAGCAGATCATGTTCAAGTTCGTCGCCCTCATCCGCGAGAACTGGGACCGTCTGGCGGCGAGCATCACCCTCGAACAGGGCAAGACCTTTGCCGACGCCAAGGGTGATGTCCTCCGCGGCCTCCAGGTTGCCGAGGCCGCCTGCGGTGCGCCGGAGCTGCTCAAGGGCGAGGTGCTGGAGGTCGCCAAGGACATGGAGACGAGAAGCTACCGCGAGCCTCTGGGTGTCGTTGCTGCCATCTGCCCCTTTAGTAAGTGTGACTCATGACTGCATCATCAACGGGGTGGTACTAACAGCGCCAGACTTCCCCGCCATGATTCCCCTGTGGTGCATCCCTATCGCCACCGTCACCGGTAACACCCTCGTCCTGAAGCCCTCCGAGCGCGACCCTGGCGCGGCCATGATTCTGGCCGAGCTGGCCCAGAAGGCCGGCTTCCCCGAGGGCGTGATCAACGTCGTCCACGGCGCCCACAAGACGGTCGACTTCATCCTGGAGCACCCCACCATCAAGGCCGTGAGCTTCGTCGGCGGCAACAAGGCCGGCGAGTACATCTTCAACAAGGGCTCCGCCCACGGCAAGCGCGTGCAGGCCAACCTGGGCGCCAAGAACCACGCCGCCGTCCTCCCCGACTGCAACAAGAACCACTTCCTCAACAGCGTCGTCGGCGCCGCCTTCGGAGCCGCCGGCCAGCGCTGCATGGCCCTCAGCACGTGCGTCATGGTCGGCGAGACCAAGGCGTGGCTCCCCGAGCTGGCCGAGCTGGCCAAGAAGCTCAACACCAACGGCGGCTTCGAGGAGGGCGCCGACCTCGGCCCCGTCATCTCCCCCCAGAGCAAGCAGCGCATCGAGAGCCTGATCCAGAGCGCCGAGGAGGAGGGCGCCACGATCCTGCTCGACGGCCGCGGCTACAAGCCGGCCAAGTACCCCAACGGCAACTGGGTCGCCCCCACCATCATCACCAACGTCACCCCGGACATGAAGTGCTACCGCGAGGAGATCTTCGGACCGGTGCTCGTCTGCCTCAACGTCGACACCCTCGACGAGGCCATCGAGCTGATCAACAAGAACGAGTACGGCAACGGCACGGCCATCTTCACGCGCTCCGGCGCCACGGCTGAGGCCTTCCGCCGCAACATCGAGGCCGGCCAGATCGGTATCAACGTGCCCATCCCCGTTCCCCTGCCCATGTTCTCCTTCACCGGCAACAAGAAGAGCATCGCCGGCGGCGGCGCCAACACCTTCTACGGCAGGCCCGGCATCAACTTCTACACCCAGCAGAAGACCGTCACCGCCCTGTGGCAGAGCGCCGACGCGGTGTCGCAGAAGGCCGACGTCTCCATGCCGACGCAGTCGTAAGTGGTGTGTGTTGGGGGTATCGGTATCCGGTCCGGCCCGGCATCACCGGGTAGCCTACCGGTCTAGGCGGGGCCGGGTCCACATGGCGATAAGCATCCCCGGGTACCGTTCCGTAATGGCAATGTGGTGTTTTTGATATGATTTTTTTAAGCAAATGCGCGTTCACGAAATGTTGTCTGGGATTTAAAAGCGAGGACGGTCTGGTCACAAAAGGTCAAAATGCATGTAAAGCCGGACAAGCGCGCATGATGTACACGAGCAGACTCGACAGAAATAGCCGAATGAAGCAAAGCATCCTTTTTTTTTAAAAAAAAAAAAAAGTGATCAACGTGCGTTTTGAATTCACATGAAACGAAAGGATAGCGAGCTCGGTGCGGCGGGAGACTCGAGGCTTTTCTCTGTGTTGATGCGATCTGCATGAGAAGGTTGCAGCGTTCTTAATAAGAGGGTCTCCAGTACGTGTCGCCGGCTCCAAGACTCGTCACCTCACATCTACAGTCTCTCAACGATCAACAACCATCACGCTCCAATACAACACATCGCTTCTCCCTAAATATTGAATTCAATGCTCTGCAGTGTGAAATTCATTCGCTTCTCTCGAGGATGACATTCAAGGCGAGATATCTAAGTCGGCAACCGGCGTCACGCCATCATCGCTCATGATACTACATCGTCGCGCACGTTGAACAACGAACTTCCCCAGACCCAGCCAAGCGCAATGTTCCAACTGACAGACCTCCCCGACACCCTCTTCCTAGAAATCCTAACCCGCCTGACCCCGCGCGAAATCGTCCTCCACCGCCTCGTCTCCCGCGCCTCCCACACCGCGCTGACACGACATGATCTCTCGCAAGCTCTGCTCCATGTCTTCTTCCCTCGCTCGCTGGAGTGCAGGTTCCTAAGGTCGCAGACATCCTCCGGGAATGCATCCACGCCGCCGGACAGCGAGCCGCCGGACTGGCCCGCCATATTCGCCTCCGTCTCGCGGCGGTATCACAACCTCTCCTCGGGAACCTTCCACTCCATCACCACGATCAACCTTTTAAAAGACAGGAAACTGCTCCGCCCGTTTGCGCCGTGGAACAGGTTGCTTCGGAGAGATGGCATGTCCGCGCCGCTGCAGCAGCACGACGCCAACTGGACCTACGACGACGGCGTACTCGTGTATCCCTCCCCGGGGACTACTCCCGTCCTGAAAGCGCTGGACCTGTGTTCCGGCAGCGGGGTAGCTGTTCCCTTCGACTTGATCTCCAAAATCATCCGCCGGCTGCGCCTCTCACACGGCGTGTTGGTAATAGAATGGGCCGAGGAAGAAGCTTCCCACCCCCTAAACGAGCGGGACGTCGCGCATCGACACTTCGCAACGGCCTTCAACATACACACCACATCCTCCCCCCTCCTCCCGGGACAGGGCTCGGCCCCCGAAGTGAGCTTCCGCGCAGAGTGGAAGATACACTACCTAGGCCTCCCCCTCTCCTCACACGACAGGCTGCTCTCGGCGCACAGCGCAACGCACTACGCAGCCTACGCGCACCAACCGACCCGCTCCCCCTGGGGCGAGGACCTGCCGCTGGAAAGGCTGGTCACCTGGGCCCTCGGCGCGCCGTCAAACTTCCGACCCAGTTTGGATCCCACCTCCTCGCGCCCCGCCGACGACCCCGGGCCTGAAGTGATTCTCCGCCTGGCGAACTCCGACCTAGACCACTGGGCCATCCGCCAGCACGATACCCCGCGGATAATGAAGCTCGCCCTGGACGAGGGGCACGTCTTCCTACAAGAAGAAGACCACCTCTGGGCCGCGGGGCCGCAGTCCTCCTCCTCCTCCCCGCCGGCGCGGCATGTCGTGCGGAGCACGGGTATCCCGATATCCGGGACCGGGCCCAGGTGGGTCGACGAGTGCGGCGCCGAGGGGGACGCGGAGCGCTCCTTCTGTCCTGCGACCTTGCACGACAGCGACGACGGCAAATCTTGGCCGGGCAGGGCGCCCTGCTGGCGGCACGAGGAGTTCCCCTACCTCACCGTGTCCGAGGTCGTCGACCACGCGGCGGGGACGCGCGTGTGCGGACGGCGGTGCTTCGCGATGGAGACCGTCAGCGCGAGCACGGCCCTGAACGTCCCCGACGCCCCGGATCGAGCTGGCTCAGACGACGAGGATGGGAACGCAGACGCGTGGGCGGGGCGGGGCGAGGTGCAGTTCGGCGACGACGTGTGGAGGACCGTCATGTCCGGGGCGGCGCTGGCGGGCGACGAGCGGTGGGTTATTGGGGAGGACGCTGCGGGGGACGTGAGCGTGGTTCGATTCTGATAGGGCTGGCGTGGTGAGGTCGTCCGATGGGAATGGGCTTTCGAAGCTGATGGATGATTTCGGGCTAGCCGTATGTACGGGGGAGGGCATGTTCAATACTCTGCCACGCACATGCAGCCCTGGCACACCCGCGCGGCACGCCGGCTCCTTCGGGGGAGGGACAGGAAGGATGATGAGGCCCGAAGAGGACCCCGTTCGAGGCTGCCGTGGCGGGGTCGTATGGGGAACACGGAAGATGACAGCTCACTTAGCATTCAAGCCATGGTGCCATGTCCTCACGATGATGGCCCCAGGCGCGCGTGTGGCTTGCGGAGCTGGCGGGAATGATCTGCACTGAAGATACCATCTATTGACATGTGCCAACTTGCTACGGCAATCCTCCCAAGGCTCCGCTGTGATGTCCTGCGTAGCCCAAAATGAAGCAAAAAGAAAAAAAAAAGTAGAGAAACCAAGCCTGCTTTGCAGCAGAGACTATTCCATCTCCCCTTAGCTCCTGAAAATGCCGAGAAAACAACCGCACCGCCGCCGCACTCCCCAACACCTGGACAAGTTGGAAGAGAGAGAGAAAGTGATGATTTCATGTCTGCGTTGCTTTTCTTGAATGTGTGATGCCTTTTTCCAAGCATCTAGATTATGTGTGAGTCGTGTGATGTGAGGGGCGTATGATAGATACAGAGACGCTCGTGTGTTCAGCCGCTCCTGGGAACAGATATTATGAGATCCGACAGGTTTAAACTGTCATCGGGGTCGGCGTCGGGGTGGGAGACGAGCCGTTGGGCAACTGGAGGAAGCCGTCGTAGTACGCGTCCAGCCAGCGTGCGGCCTCCTCGCCGGCGTCGTCCATGCTCGAGTCCCACCTGCCGACGGAGCCAACGTAGCCGTCGGGTCGTACGTTGACGATAGCGACCTCGCCGGGGCCGAGGCTGCCGAGCCACTTGTTGGTGCAGAGCTGGCCGCGGGTGTCCTGCTCAGGGATGTCGTCTAGGTAGAACGTCCAGCGGCTGTCCTGCAGGAGAGCCGGCAGGTCTGAGATCTCCACATCGTCCTTGGGCATGGTGGCTGGAACCCTGTTAGTGCATGCTTAATCGAGATCCTTGTTTTCAACTTACTAATCAATGCAAACGTGAAAAGATGGCTGACGGCCGTGTATCTCTCCGGTCTGTAGTAGATATCCTCAGAGGACGGCAGCCTGGGCTGCGCGGCGTACGAGGAACTGGCACTGGCAGACAGCTTGCTAATGAAGGACTGGGCCGAGGCAATAGACTGACAGAAGGTCTCCAGGAAGGGGCTTGAGGCCTGGATATCCCACATCAGAAGGTAAATGCGGAACTGGCCGAGCATCGGAATGTCAAGCTGCACATCGACGGGGTTGGAGTCGATGTAGCGGGTGACCTTGGCCGGAGGCAACAAGCAGCCCGGCCTGGCCTCTCCCATGATGAGACCCTGGGGGTCGGGCCTGTTGAGCACGCTCTCAGCGTACTCGGCACCGATACCAGAAATGAAGCGCACGTTCGTCTTGAAGTTGTCTGCCAAGGCGACAGCGTCACCGCCAGCAATCTGGTTAGCGTGCTCGTAGTCAAAGTTCACCAGGTCCACGGCGATCTTGCGTCGCTCCTCCTCGTAACTCTCAAGGAGTGCGGTCTTGCCCAGCCCACGAAGAGTGAGGTTGAGCTTCCATGCCAAGTTCCAAGAGTCGTGCATAGAGGTGTTCATGCCCTGTGCGGACTTGGGAGAATGCGTGTGACTGGCGTCGCCGGCAAGGAATGCTCTCAGGTGGGAGTCGCAGAACCGGCTTGCCACTCTCTGGCCAATCTGGTAGCGACCAAACCACTCAATGTACTTCCAGTCGACCTCGAACGGCGCCATGATCTTCTTGGCGCGGGCCATGACGAACTCCTGGCCGAGCTCTCGCTTGTCTGCCTTGGGACCGGCCTTGAGCTCGATGTAGAAACGGGTCATGTTTCGCTCTCTGGGGATGATGAGGATCGAGCCGTACTCCTGGGAGTAAACCAGCGTCTTGGACCAGATGTCCGGGAAGTCGGTGATCAGCTCGCCGTCAAGAACACCCCAGATGGCGGGCTGGGAAAGACCGATGGCCCGCGCATCCGGGATGCTCTTGCGGACCTTCGAGTGGGCACCGTCACCTGTATGTCATCAATTGGCTGCGTACGGAAAACAGTTCTTTGCTGGGCGACTCACATCCAATCAGATACTGCGTCAAGATCGTCCGCCGGTCTTGGGTCACGTTCGTACGGCAGTTCACCTGAAGGGGCCCGGCCTTATTCTCCGGCACGCTGTAGGACTCGAAGGCCGTGTTTCTCCGGACCTCTACCCCGCGCTTCTTGAGGTCATCAATGAAGAGACCCTCGACCATGCCCTGGTGCACCAAAAGAATGTAGGGGTCCAGAACGTCGATGATGGGAGGGTAGTGGACCTCGCGGCCTAGCCTGTGGAGGGGCTCGTCGGCAGTGCTTCGCCAGAAGGAGATGTCGTAGACGCGGACGCCTCGTTGCAGCAAAGGGTCGGCCAGGCGCATTTGGCGGAAGGTCTCGATGGTCTTGGGCTGCAAACCGTCTGCTCTATAAGTGGCATTGTTAGCTGGCTGGCAATGCGCCAAAAGAAGCGACGGGCAAACCAGCGTACCTTCCAACAGGCGTCTGGTCGGCCCTGTCATCGATAATCTCAACCTTGATACCGAAGCGGCCAAGGTTGGCGGCCAGCATGAGACCAGCAGGGCCAGCACCAACGACGCACACCTGCGACTCTATGGGAGGCTCGGGCAAGCTTCTCAGAAGAGTGAGGGTGTCTACCGTGGCGTCCATGGCATTCAGACGCCCAGCGGCGTTGCCGGCTTGGTCGTCCATCATGGATCCGTCCGAGTTGAGTACACCGGGTGCCATAATCGAGCTCGTACAGCAGTGATATCACACTCTCGAGATGGCGGGGTCGGCCTCTCGTGGGGAGCGATTGCGGTCGGGAGGGTCCGTGTTGTAGGGAAAAGCTAACTATGCAAGACGACCCAGAGCAGAGGGTATTCTGGTGCCGGCCGGTGTCTCTGAATCAGGCGCGGTGTCGCACGGCAGAGGACGAAGGCTTTTGGACGACGTGGGGTTCGGGTGTATGTGGTGTGTGTGATGTGTGTGGTGGGCGGACGAGGTACAGTACGGTACACCACCACTCAAGCGCACACACAGAAGAACCAAGGCGTGCGTGGAGCTGGAGCTGGAGCTGGAGCTCGAGACGAGGGGCTGCAACGAAAAGTAACGGCTCCAGCCGTGGAGCGGTATAGCGCGGAGTTGTCGTCCGAGGATTTGTGTGCGACAGGAAAAATGTTGGGTCCGGAGGTGGTATTCAAGATATAATAGTATGGAATCGGTAGGGTCGCGGAATATGCAGCCTGAGCCAGGGCGGATCAAGACCAAGACAGGGACCAGACGTGTGGGTGCAGCAGAAGCGCAGCAGCAAACCAGATGGCAGAAGGGCCGGACCAGGGCTCTTGCAGACGAGACACAACAGAACTTGCTTCGGACTGGACTGACGGTGAAGGAGAGAAGAGGACAAGACGCAAAAAAAAATAAAAAAATAAAAAAAAGCAGGGCCAAAATATGGTACTCCAGAAAAAAAGAGGGGGGAACTAGGAACCGACAAGCTTGCGACTGCAGACAGATAGCTGGATGGTTCGACAGAATTGGAGATTGCCTCGCGGATGCTTCAAACGATTTTGGAAAATGGCATGACATGCGCTCTGGAGGGCGGCGGATCGAGTGAGAATGGGCTGATTTTGCGGATTATTTACCCATGCCTGCCACACTTTGATCGGCCTCCCATTGGTCCAGAGCTTCCGAGGGGTCCCAAGGGTCCCGCCGATTGGACGCTAAGCCTGTTTGGGAGTGCTCCAGAACGTGGCAGGTGCGTTCGACGGCGATGCTGCGATGTTCCGGACACACCAGGGTGGAAAGCACGACCGTTGATGAGGCCACTTTTAGCCTTGACTTCACACACTACACACTTTCTCAAGTAGGTACGTAGATACATGGTGCTATGTAGATATGCAGCCTCGATTTCGACAACTACACTCGGCCGGTGAACTTGACAACCTCCATCCTTCCTCACATCGACACTTCCTACTAAGGCAAGATGCCGTCGACACCGCTGCGCCTTTCCTTGCCTACACTGTTTCTTGGTCATCCCCCCCCCTCCCCCTCTCCGCCTTGGTCTGTCTCGGTACACTATAGCATCCTTCTTGGCCTCTTTGGATGCCTGCAGCGGCATGTACCCAAGTGGGTTCTCTGCGATCAAGTTCCTTCACGATTTATCACCGAGGTGTTGAGACGGAGGGGGGCCGGGAGGGGGAGGGGTCAACTCAGCATCAGGGTCGGGGCCTGAAATGGATGGATCCTCGGCCGCCCGCCCGTCCACGTCTCCAGTCCAGCCCGCCTGGCGTAGTCCCGACTCCCCCGGTTCCCAGTCTCCAGTCTCCAGCCTCCGGCAAACGAACGACTTGGATATTGGACGTGAACTGGACACACAACATGCCATGCAACGTTGGTGCATCACGTTGCTGGATGGCGGCATCTGTCAGTCTCCCCAACAGGCCGCCTTACATGGCGACGCGCATCTCCCCTCTTTGTTCCCTGTCAGGCCCCGTCATGTTTCCATAACCCCCTTGGCCATTCCACCGTCCTTGACCTTCCTCGGGGTTAGGTCCGGCGGAGACGGAGGTCGAAGGCGTGGAACGTGGAACCTCCAGTATCCCGATGCCGGGCATCGTACTGGCAAGGTCGCTTCCCCGTGGCCCATATTAACGTTTCTGCATGCTGCTCCTGCTGTTGCTGCTGCTGCCAGTGCCGCTCCTTCCAGCCCAACGTCGCATCATCTGACATGTCACTGCTAGTGTCACTGTGTCAGTGTGTAATTGTAGGTCCCTGGCAGGTGGTCCCCGCCGTGAGGGTTTCGCTTCTTTTTTGAACTCCTGACACCGGCTATCCACAACTTCCAGAGACCCCCTAGTATCCGTCCTTCCTTCCTTCCTTCGGTTATTTGTTCCTGCCTCACAACTTCCACCCTACTGGGCACCTTCCAACTGTTGCATACGATATGTACCTAGGTATGTACCCACAAGACCCTTGGCTTCCTTCACTTTCCCTCCTCTCTACCTAGGTAGGTACCTCCCACACCGCTGCTGCATATGTCCATGGACGCATAGGGCCGCCGGATTCTCACCAGACCAACCAACAACCGTCACATATCGTCGTCGCCCTATCACTACAAAAGTCTGCGAGTCTGCGGCCCAAGATTGCCTTCCTTCCGCGTGAGATGGGCGGCACAGCAGGGACATGATACGGCAAATGGCACGAGATGGCGTGCCCCTGGACCTATGTCTGTCGCAACTTGTGCCTCATTCTGACGGATTTACCCTCACGGCATCGCCCTACCGACCCTACCGGCCCCCATCCCCTCCATCAGCATGCATTTCTTGGCCTGACCGTCTCATGCGCCGCCTGTGGGAAACGCAACACTAAAAGTCCATGCTCTCCAGATTTCCGATCTGACCCCACCTTGACGCCACGAACAGCAGATACCCCGAGCATAAGCATACCGCCAACCTGGTCATCCCCGCGCTTCTTTCCAGGAGCTGTTAGTCACCGACTCACCGGCTGCTTCTTTCGTCTACTCCGTGTTACCTGCCGGTTGCTTTATCCCTCGAAGCCAAGACATCGTGCCGGTCTGAGTGTCCTGTCCCTCTCGTCAACATTGGCTGCTTATCCGGCCCATGTTCCTTTTCTCGATCGACGTGGGCCCCCGCGGCAGATTCCTGCCAGTAAACCGGAGCCGACCGTCGATTGCTTCGTCTCCGGTTACAGGTTAACGCCGTCCTGGTTGCAAGGCATTAGCCTCAAACAAAAAACGCTCGCCTATCGATGCAGCTATCCCAATGCCGTGGCTCGCTTGATAACGCGGCCTGATCGTTTGGTATTCCCCGACAGTGGCCGGCCGGATTCTGTCTATGGAGAACGGCAACTTTTGCCGTCTCCTTAATCGAACTCTCAGGGGTAGCCGAGACATCAATACGCAGAAGGGGCCCACGAAAGCACCAACGTGGTCGTTGTTGCACTTGTGCGTGTTCCACTTGAACGCGGCTGTTGTCTGCTGACGCATTTACCCAGAGGCGTCGACTGTTACGGAGTCAAACGAAACCATTCCGGTTACAATATTGGTCCGCAGATACGATCTTCGCCGAAGATAGATCACCGAAGATAGATCACCTGGATTATCAAAACGCCTCATATCCCACTTATTCAGAGAACTTCATGATCGTCAATTGCTACACAAACAACCACTGCTCTCCACTAACAATCAGATGTCAGACCGTGGTCACCACTGCCGCCTCGTCATGTACGAGGACAAACCTGCGTCTTCAGGAACTCAACCTTGACCTGCTCATTACCGCCCAAAACGAGGTCGAAGCTCGTGCTCCATCCATTCGACGCCAGCTGCATCTGGCCGGCGAATATCGCGTACTCGCCCCTCTCCTCTCCTGTGGCCGTCAGCTCGATTGTCTCAACCTCGAGCTTACTCACGATGATTCCCCGCCTCCGCACGAGCCGGACGAGGTCCATCGTTACAGGGTCTGACGCGCGCTCCTTGCGCACCGCCGCAGTCACAGTGAACGACCGCTGGTTGTTCACGCTCGTTCGGCTGACGCAGGATTCGGACGACAGGTACAGCAGCGCGTCGCTGACGGGATACCCGCTGCCGGCGTTTCTGTAGACGCTCGTCGCGTTGGTTGATGGCGTCGTCAGGTGAATGAGGAAGTTGCTGATGCCGCTCGCGGCGTCGATGGCCGTCTCGAACTGATACCAGACAAAAGTCTCACCGTGCAGGCCCGTCGTCACGCCGCCATCGTCGAGCTTGGCGGAGACGACCTTGTCGCCCTCGCTGTTGCGGTCAGCGTACGTCAGGTGAACGGCCATGTCGGTCGCGTTGCGCCCGGTGCCCTCAGTCGTCCTCACGCGAACCCACCCGCTGAGGACAACGCTCCCGCCTTCGTTCAGCGTCAGCGAGACGTAGGGCTTAATATCGACGGCCTCTATGGGGTCAGAAAGCGTCACCGTCGAGGGAACCGTGTCGATCATCCGGGTGAAGATGTCCGCACACGAAGTTTTGAAGCCGTTGCCCGTGCACCCGAGCTCCGAGATGGTCTTGTTTCCGTCCGACGCAAAGATGCGCTTGTCCGAGTTGAGCGTCTCGTTCGCGTTCGCCACGAGCGGGTTTGTCGTCGTGCCCTTGATGTACTCAGTCGCAATCTTATCATCGAAGTTGTCGAAGGTGCTGTCAAAGTGCGTCACCACGTCGGGGTCCGCCGCGTTCGCCCCGACGATCTGCGGGTTGTTCCTGCTGTGCACGCCGCCGAGGGTGTGCCCGCATGCAACAAGAGAAATCATCTCGCTCTGGCTGAAGCCGGCCTTGGCGAACGTGCTCATTGTGGTGTTGAGCGGGGTGAACGGCTCCGGCACACCGGCGGGCCCGGCCTCTGCGGCATCAATGCGGCCGGCGCGGAACGGCATCCTGGAGCCGCCGCAGCCGGCATTAGCGACCACCACGCTCATGGCCAGCAGGTCGGCGGCGGAGGCCCTGGCGGAGTAGAGGTTCGCGAAGAAGCTGAAGGTGTTGTTGAAGGCGGCGCCGCCGTTCTCGGCGCGGTCGAGCTCGAACCAAATGGAGCCGTCGAGCCCGCCGGCGCCCGGAGATGGGTCGTTGTGGTTGATGACGTCGTGGAAGGCCGTCCGGATCCATTCCGCGGCGAACTGGCGCCCGTTGATGTTGCCGCCGAAGGAGCAGGGGGTCACGCCTGGAGAGGTCAGGGTTTGCTCAGCCGGGGGAGGTTTGGAAGATTTGGCTTACCATCGACAAAGCCTCTGCCCTTGTAGCCCGTCTGCAGCGACAGGATGTCCTCGATCTCGTCGTACTGCGATGGCCATACGTACGCGGCCTCGGCGATGCGCGCCACGGCGGCTGCGCTAGTGATGAGGGCGTTGAATCTCATGGCGTACAGGCTGGCGGAGACTCGACTCCCTTGAGGAAGAGAAGAAAACCCAGGGGAAAGGGAACGAGTGAAGAGGATGGGTTGTTCTTCTCCCACCTCACGGACTCCGAGGGGTTGACAGCGGCAACAGCCGTGCTTTTAATACACATCGTCGCATTGGGTCCCGTCGTGGGGTTTTTGTTATTTAATTATTGACTCCATTTTCGTGGAGTGGGCTGGTTGCTCTACCTATTTTTCTGTCTCTGCTTCCTCGGGATCGGATGAATACGCAAGTAGCAGAGCACTAAAGGGGACCCCCGGGTCCGCCAAGTCTTTGAAATGGATGCGATGCATCGGGTCCCTGGCCGAATGGAGCAGCTCTGCCCGGTTCGCGTCGTGGATCGCGACGGAGGCTGCCGTGCGGAATGCAGGTACGGGGACAGGAGGACGCGCGAGAGGGGCGTCGTTTGTTCGGCTTGTGATTTTCGGTTCCGTCATGTATGGAAATTCAGAATTATCAATCTGGGTTTCATAATTCCGTTGTCTTTCTGAGGGAGCCCGGTGTGAGTACGATGGAAGACGATGAGCCAAGGAAGACAACGGAAGGGAGGGAAGACCCGCGCGGAATGGCCGCCGACCAGGTAATAGCTCTCGGGCTGTCGGGCTGTGATTATCAGATGGGAAAAGAGTTATCTGATGGAGCAGGGCTCAGGGGTTGTTTTCCTGCTAAAGTAGTTTTCTTTTTTGTTTTTTAAGATGAACCCCCGCAGAGGTTGTGGGGAACCCGCGAGTCGGGTCGAGGGGGAATTGGGAACGTTTCTTGGTCTGGTTGTGTGGTGTTGAAGGAATCGATTAGTCGACATCGTTCGTCCCATCATCCATGTTCTTTCCGGGCCGAGGCAATTCTTGGGGGCACTTTGGGATCTCCTTTCTGAGCCTTCTTCATGTGTTGTTGAAGATTTACCAGCGATGCTATTGAAGCTGGAGCGTATTAAGGTCACTGGCCCGGGGTTAGGGTTATGTCCCCGGCTTCAGATACCTCGCCATGCAAGTCACGGATGCGCGTTACTAAGAACCCCCTGTATGAGAAAAGCGTCTTCATTTCAGCTATTAAGTATTACTTCCTATGAGATGGCCAGCCATCGCACTCCCCGAATATCTTCCTGGCTCATATTCCTCCTTCTCAATAACCTTCCTCTCAAACCACGCGGCGAACGACACGGCCTTGGCGTCGACATATCTCTGCGTAAAGTCCGCGACGCAAAAGACGGCGGGGAAGAAGAAGCACGTCCCGAAGAAGATTGCCAGCCCGCGCTGGCCCTCCGTCTCGACGCCCGTGAAGTTCGCGAAGAAGCGCACGAGGTGCCACCCGCAGACCCAGAGCATGGGATTGTGCACGAGGTAGAGCGCGAAGGAGATGCGGCCGAGGTACTGCGTCAAGGGGTTCGTGAAAAGTGACTGCAGCTGCGGCGACGCCTGGACCGTCAGGACGAGGAGAACGGCGCCGAGAGAAATCCAGAGGGACCAGCCGTTGTCGTACTGAGCTGGCGTAGCGGCGGCGAGGGCCCTGTAGCCCGGGGTGGCGGCGGCGTCGAGCAGGAGGCGCGGGTAGGAGAGGAGGTACAGGGCGGTGATGAAGGAGGCGAATGCGGCGGTCTTCTTGCACGTGGACCAGGCGGGCGAGGATGAGACCGCGGACTGGAGGCGGGAGAAGCTATCCCGGCGCAGCGGCCTCGACCACAGAAGTAAGGTGTCCTGCTCTGCCAGACCGTCGTCGGGCGAGTCGCCCGTGCAGGCTTTCTGTGGCATGCGGGCCTGTAGATCCGCGCAGCAGAGGCCCGCGAAGAAGAGGAATATCTCCCAGCGGTTGAGGTAGAGGGCCCACGCCGTCAAGGAGACGTGAGCGAAGGACCTGGGGTTCGGGCGCAGGCGGGAGAAGGCGACGTGGGCGAGGAAGAGGACGAGTGAGCAGGAAAACTCGACGGGAATCGTCCACAGCACCGCGTCGTATGCGTAGAGACCGCCTCTCCACATGTTCGTGGACAGTGGCTCTGCGAAGACGACGGTGTGCGACCACCAGTCATGCACCTGCCCGAGGAAGGACCCGGCGAGCGCCGGTCTCAGCCTTGGGAGACCCGACGCCGCGGGGGCAGACTGGACCTCGAACCAGCCGGCGTGGGCCATGCAGGCGACTACAAATGTGGTGACGGCCGGCGGCAGGAAGATCCTGATCCAGCGGCGGAGGACGGCCGAAGCGGCAGCGGCGGCGAAGTCGGACCTCCGCTTCTGCGACAGGAGCTTCATAGGCTTGAGGCTCAGGGCGAAGCCCGAGATGACGAAGAAGACGCAGACGGCCCAGTAGCCGGACACGAGTAGGCGAATGATCGGGAGCTGGATGACGAGGGGTTGCGCGTCGGATCCGAAGCCCTTGTGTATCCTCATGCTGAAGTTGAGGAGGGACCAGTGGTGGCAGACGACGAGGAACGCGGCGACGCCTCGGAGGCCATCTACGGTGAGACGTCAGTGACACTTCTTCTGGAAGGATTGTTCGAGGAAGCCATCCATACCAAGCCACGCTGTTGGGTGAAGCGGTTTCACTGCCTTTCGCGGGTCTGTCGGGTGAAGAAAACTTGGGACAAGCGCCCAGAAAACCATCTTGAAGCAGCACACCCATAATGGCGGCGGCCGCGAGGGGACGAGAGGCATCTCGAGTTCGCTGCCTAGAGGTGAAGCTTCTCCGAGAGAAATCTCATCGGCTGCTTCCAGAACGTCCTTTTCCTCCAAGCTGATTTCCTCCAGGTCCTCGGACATCTCGTCGGCTGGCACTGGAATGTATTCCACATTGGTCAGGGTCTGAGACTCGACCGCGCCGCTCTCGAGGTCTCGGGCCATGGCTGGTGGTTTGACAATCTGAGATGTTGCCGTGTACTGCTGTCGCCGGCGAGCAAGGGTCGAAAGGGGACGAGAGGAGTTGCATGGTGATAAGACGCGTCAAAGATGACCAGCCGACGATATATAGTTGGCTTATCGAGGGTGAGCGATGCATCCCGTTTCGAACGGCCGGATGGACACAAAGGGACCCTCAGAGGGTAACGACGGCAGCCAGGGCGTCAATTCCGGCCGCTTGGCAGGTTTACCCGCAAGGTACTGTTTCCCCTCTTCCCCAAAATGACCGCTTTCGAAGATTTCTCGTGAAATGGACAAAGCCTAGACTCCCTCCTAGAGGAGTTATGACGGAATGAGGCGCCTAGAACCTCAGGATCTAGATATCCGAATGCTTGAATAGACCGTTTTCACGCTTTCGATCGTTCTGCAGCGGTCATTCTGCAGTCACCGGCATCTTCGGGATTTGTCCACGATCTATGATGCAAGCCGGCCCGAGTCTGCCAGCAGTCCGGACCGGGTGGTCTCCAGGTTGATCTCCTGCAGCTATGCAGCTATCTTCGTTTTCGTGCCGATGATCACCTCCGTGATGCGCTTCGAAACGGGCGACGAGCAGCTCTCCCCTCGTTCTCTCTGCTGCAGTGCCGCAAGCAGTCGTCCTCGCGTGTCTCGGGCGGGACAGGTCTCACAACGGGCCGGGCTTGTCCACAGTAAGCGCAGCCTGCAAAGGAGATAAGTTGCGTTGGGTGGCGCATCCGGGAATGGTTTCGCGGGTCGTCGGCGTAAACAGCAGCCAGTACAAAACCAGCGACCACGACCGGCCGAGGGTCGTGATGGGGGGGTTACGCACGATATCTCGGTCTTGCGCCTCGCCCGTCTTAGTCTACGATGAGAGGGAGAGGCTTGAGCCCCCCGAGATTCGAATAAAGCAATCCCGCACAGCTCTGACGTATGGGTTGAGGAGACATCGTGTATGCGAGGGTGTCGTGTTCCTCGCCTAATGTCGCTGCTGGTTTCGCCGTTTTGAGAGCCGTGTTCGCCGGATAAAGAATGCACGGCGAGCAGACGAGAATGGCCAAACCACGCAAAAGCACGTGGATGACCGTCGGCGTGTCTACCGAGCTCTTTTCCGCCCGAACTTGACTTGAGGAGATGCAGAAAGACCAGCAACAGAACTACCCCAGGGGGCTCGATGACAGTGACCACCCGGCGTCGGCGCAGGCATGTGAGCGGGTCGATTCACCCCATCTTGCAGTGCTACTTATTACACAATCCGGCCGGTCCTTTCAACCGGCAACTTGGCCGAGCGGTCTAAGGCGCCAGACTCAAGTCACAGGACTTGATCCTCTCAGAGGATTAGCATTCTGGTATCGCAAGATGCGTGAGTTCGAATCTCACAGTTGTCATGTTTTTGCATTTCTAGCCATTTTCTCTTTTGCATTCCATCTTTTTACCTGTCTGTCTGTCTGTCTCTGGCAATTTTTTGCTGCGAAACGTTAATTGCGAGCTTCCTGGGTGCGCTGAGACTGTGAAGTCTCACGAGGCATCTCACCAAACCTAGTGATATTATGTTACAAATGTTGGCTGGGTTTCGCCAAAATCAGCTCTTGAGAACTCTCGTCGTTTTATTTTCACTGCCTCTTTGATGCTCTCCACTATGCCGTCATGTCAACCGTGATTTGCACACGGCTCACTTGAAAATGCAGTTTGCAACTTTGCGGCTGCTTTTTAGTTGGATACGTTGTGATATGCGTAAACTCGGCACAGCTGCCAGATGCGTTTCGGCTGCTTTTGGAAGTTGAGTCTAACTTGAATCGCAATTGCATCACGACACTCATGCAAAAAAAAGTCATTTCTCGAAGGCGCGATTGACGCTTACAGCAACATCAAGAGGCCATGTAGCCGCGGCTGATTTGCATCCTACATCAAAGTGCGTCCCCGGGCGTACATGCGTCACTGCTTGATGCCAGTCCCTCTCGTCTCTCGGCTGCTTCCCGACTGGCGTGACAGCTTCAACTTGCAGAGTCCTGGAGGACCTGATCACACGAAAGGCCAATTCCAAACCCAAAGTGCTTCTCATAATAGTCAGCGTTCTTCGATATCTAAGCTACATGGACAATCGCAGAGCCGTCCGAAGCACATCCAGAACCAAGTTTTTTTATTTCAGCCTCTCCAGTTGTGAAGCCATTAAGTTCTTGCCCGAGTCTCCAACAACAAAGTTTCTGAACGCCGTCTTCTGGGGACATATGTAAATTTCTGGCGGTTGTGGAGGTTCATAAGCATTCCTCGACATACGCTCGAAGGGACTGTTCTGTCAATCGACGGAGTAGATGGCTCTTCTTTGACCTAGAAACATCACATCGCGGCTGACCGAAGGTCCGATTCCAAGAAGTGATGGTACTTGGCTCATATAGTCGGTCCTTTGATAAGAAGGCAACTGGGTCCTGTTGCTGGTGGCCTCTCCTCTGTCAGCCTATATCAGGAAGAGCAATCGTCCCGGATATCAAGAACATTGAACGGACCCGCATGCGCCTCAGCCCCTGATCAGCTACCTACATGACGACATGACTGTTGCCCCAACCATGTCTGTTTACAAAAGCTGAAGAACTCTGTAGTGCTGGTCAATGAGTGCAGTCAATAGAGTACTCACAAGCCACGCGCTCGTTTTCGCAGCCACTGCATCACGTCCTGGTCTGCTGGGACTGTAAACTCCCTTGTGGCGTTAACGTCCCGTTCCCGGAAGTAGGTATCATACTCTAGACACTCCTCCCGAGGGGAGGTGCCTAGTGCTGCATGAACCACGTCTTCACAAACATTGAATTGTTAATAGTTTCAGGGGGTGAAAGCACATCGCACGTTGTCCCAGTCAACTGTCTCCCGTCGCTGCTCAACGCCCCTCTGCTTGTCCTTCTCATTCCCAATATCAACTTGCTACGAACTTAGAAGCGACGACAACAGCACGAGACCTGACGGATTATCTCCCCGTGACCGACAACAGGGGCGAAACATTTTACGTCAAACAGCGCAGGCTCGTGACTTCAGAAGCAATATCAAAGGTCCACAACATTTCTCGAGTTCAGAACATCAATATAACGAGTTACGAGTCTACAACGCCAGGCAATGGCGCACAACTCTGCCCAGACATCTGTCACACTCTTTCAGCAGCCCTTCCAACTACAGGACTTTGAAACGGACGGCAGTTTCGATGCCAGAGTCGGCAGGACACGTTCATTGTTCAGGCTCGCCTCGTTCAAGAACCTGCCCTCGTTATCAGGAAGAGATGGATGTTACTAGAGTTCATCAAGTATATAGCCATGCCCAGCATAGAAATGCAAAAGCTTTGTAGACAGACATCGAGTCAGCACGAAACCCCAAACAACTGCCATATCCTAATGCCAATCGTTCGTCTCTCAACACCCTCGAATTAAGACGAGAGTGACGGTCGACACGATACGCGGTGCCTAGCCTCCACGTCTCCCTTCGCACTGCAACGTGCCCGGTATCATTTCCCCCCACTACGGAGCTATTCTGTCATTCTGGAAAGCACATCTTTCTAGACTGGTTCCATGCATTTGCTTTTACATTGCGGAAACTATCTGGAAGATTATTGCAGCTCACCCATCATCGCGTACCACAAAGAATGCAAACTTTCAAGATACCATAACCGATATCAAGCAAATGCTGGTTCCAGATATACCCTTTGAGAAAGACTCTAGTCATCAACCTCCCAAGTTTCAACAGTAGCAGTTCCCATCTGTAATAGCCCCGTCGTCCGTTCTCGACAAACACCCGTCACCGATGGGGGAGGTGCTCGGGAGCAGAGGAGGGCCGAGGAAAGACATGACATCTCTCCGCCGGGAGGTTCATCTCGAGACTCTGAGATAGCGCCAAGTTTGGCACGGGGGCAAGATGGATGCACACACAGTACGGCACGAGAGCAAGCTTCGGCGGCAAGTTCCCCAGGATCAAGTGGTGAACAAGCTAGTCGACCGAACAACATCGCCGCTGCCTCGTTATCACGGCATTTGGCAAGCCAGAGGACAAACACACACACACACACACACACACACACACACATACACATCAAGTTCTAGCCCCTGAGGACCGCAGGAAATCCGGCACCCATCCCCAACTCCACAAGCACAACAACTCCCCCTGAAACCGCGCGGCGCACCTCGCGCAGCCGCGATAGACGAAACATCAACCACCTTTTAGAAGCCGATGGCTCGCGTCTCTCACCCCGGCGCCACGCCTCGGCCAAACGGCGAGAAACAAGAAACCCTTGGGACTATGGTCCGCCCCGAGACTGTGTGAGACACACGCCCGCCCGCCAGATCTGCCGGAACTCGGAGTGCACTCCATCCAATCCAGTCCCGTTGGGGTTAAAACAAGAGAAGAAGGGGGGAAGGGGTATACGATAAGGTAAGGAAGGGTCGGCAGGGTCTCTTCCATCACTGCGAGTCATCGAACCAAAAACTGACCCCCTAAAAGCGCCACGCCGGGCTAGAGACGAAACTCGCAGCAGCCAACACCCGACCTCCCGAGAAGAAAAGAGGTTCGAAGAGTTGGGCCAGGTAGTGTGAAAACTCTCCGGCAGATCCAGCCCGCAGTCCCGGCCGCCAGCGCCGGTCTGGAGGCCAAACCGGACTAAGGCATGCCTCTATGCCTCCCCGACGAGTGAGGGACCGTCTGGCCTACACACCACCCGTCAGCAGCGACAGCAGCAGCAGCAGCCGGCGCAGGCCGGACGACGCCGCCATGCTCGGGGAAGCGTTCTCGCGCATCCATCATCCACCGTCGCCCGGGAGGGGACCTTGTGTGTGCGTGTCGCAAGTGGTTCTCTGGTCCAGCTGAGTCTGGGATTTGTAATGCCCCCATCTGGACCATGCGCACCCGCGCCCGCAAAGGCCATCCACAGCGAGGGGCGAGGTCGTCGTCGCCGTCGAAGCAAACAGCAATGTCGCCTTGCGGGGAGGGTGCCAGCGACGGCGTGGTTCGGATTGGCTCGTGCCCAGCCCCGACGGCCAAACCAAGCCAGATTGATTGATTGACAGCAACGACAACGTCAAATGACAATTTTAGCCTGGCGAACAGACTCACCGTGGGCGATCCGCCGTGCGGTGCGCCCCCCCTCGAGGATCCCCTGGCATGTCAACGTCGTGACAGTGCCATCAGGGCAGAGGGACACGGACGTTCGTTCGAGTCAAGCGGACGGCGACAGCGTGCGAGCGAGCGTGCGCGCGGGTCCCCGAGCGCTGCCTGCCCAACCCAGCCTGCCCAACCCAGCCTGCCTATCTGCAGCAAACCCCTCTTTCTCTGAAAGACCAGATGGGGGAAAAGCCAGCGGAGGTCAAAGCAACCAACCTGCGAGACATTCTTAGCGAGGAAAGAAACCAAATGAGCAAGCGAGCGGCAGCTAGAAAACTCTTTTGTCGAGGACGTGACGGACGGGACCGTACTTTGACAACACGGCGGGCAGTGCGCGGAGGGAGGAGGTTTTGTGGATGTGGGACGGCCACGCCGGACGGAGCATGTGTCTCTCTCCTAGCCCCCTCCATCCACCGACGCCCCGGCCGGAGAAGCAATGGTTGCAGCACCTGAGGGGTGCCGTTCCGTTCGGCCTTGGTGCCATGTCCTGAGTCCTGACTGACTCCCCCAAGCCAAAGCCTGATGCAGTGGCGAGGTGCTTCCATGCGCCAAGGGCTGCACTGCACTGCATCTTTCTCGTGTTGATCAACCATCAGTAGTGCTACTGTGTAGAACCGCAAAAACGTCATGTGTGGGAGGCCACCGGGGCAAGGGAAAGGAAACATGGCACTGCCGGCCACGGCGATCGACGAGAGAAGTCGGTGAAGCGCGTCGGCAGAAGAATTTGGATATTCATCAATGGACCATGACGCAGCAGGGCCTCTTCGTAGATGATACTCTACTACCACAGTTGACGTGGCTGGCCTGTCGATGCTCTTTTCCTCTTGCTGGGGCGGATAATAGCGTGTAACACAAGGCTGTTCCGCATGACGGAGCCCCATCAAGATCTTCAATTAGAGGCCGGAGATCACAATCTCGACCCAGGAATATGCCATCAGAGGCAGCCGCTAGCAGCCCGAAAGAGCCCCCAAATCTCTTCTGGTTACTCCGTAGTAGTCGGGCACGCACAGAGAGAGTCGTCAACGTGGTCAGGTCAGGTTCAGGGTCCTCGGGGGCCGCTCTGGAGATAGAATTTCGGGCAATTAGATCATCGGCGAGGCCATCGTCCTTGGGGTCCGATGGGGGGCCCGGTGGATGTGATTTTCGTGCGATTAGCCATGGCGGCCACAAACGCCGCCCTCCCCGTAACCGTTCGTTGTCACGACTGGGTGTTCCTTTCCATCGCTTCGATGAGCTTGAAGCGACGACGCGCATCGCATCGCAGCCCACTCTTCCACCATGTCTTTTCTCAACTTCTCGTGATAGACTAGCCGTCTGTTTCGTGCCATCAACTTGCATCAAGCAAAGCAGGATGCACATGCACATGCAGATGTAGACGCAGACCTAGACGCAGACGCAGCCCACCGTCTTGTCCGAGCCAGCCCTAACCCCGGGCAGACACGCCAAATGGACACCGGGTCCCGGAGACGCAGCCGGTTTGCTGGAAAGCAACGGAGCCTCTGCTCCTCCTCCCGGGCGACTCGACCTGTCACTTGTCGCCCTGAGCGAATCTCGACACAACTGCGGTGGGAGCCCACTCAAGCACCCCACTCAGAGATTCAGAGACAAGCCGCTTTGCTTCTTGACCAGGCCGGACTCGAACTCTGAACTGAATGCGAGCCTACAGGATGCATGTGTGGGCGAGTGTGTTCCGCATGTTTGCAAAACCTGGAGCCTGCAGGTGAGCCGACCTTCCAAGTTCCAACGGGACATATTACCTACTCCTACGGATACAACACATAGCACACCCACCACCGCCACCACTGCAATGCAGGTTTGGTTTGAAAAGTGTGACCGACGCACCCCTTCGCCTTCTATCACTCGGCGTGGCGCAGCGCACCGTAGTGTCGTCCGGCTTCTCCAAGTTTGTTTTTCAATTCAACCCTCCACATCACTTTCAAGTCTGTTTTTGGACGGCAACTGGGTTTTCCTCGACGCACGCTGACGGTGGGTGGTGAGACAGTCGGCTCGCTACTTGGGATTGGGGCCCTCGGGGGCCGCACAGTTTTCCAATATTTGCGGTGTTGCGCTCGGGTACGTCGTGAGCAACAACTTCCTCCGTGGGGGGGTTTCCCGCATGCTACTCTCCATTCAGGTGGCACCGTCAATGGCCATCTCGTATTGTTCTCGGCCGTCTTACTGAATCCTGCACGCTTTCGCTGTTACGAGATTTTGGTCTATCGGCCGTGGAGCCACTAGTTCAGTCGGGCAGCGGGCAGCGGGATCATGGATGTGCGCTCGCTAGCTTCAGCAGAGAAGATTGCCGTCTTGTCGTTGCCTCGATTATCGATCGGCTTCTTGTCCGTTTCCAGGAAGAAGACGTCGTATGAGTCGGTCATCTCCAGTCCCTCGTCCGTCGCCGGTCGCTTCGATGACAAAGGTCGCAGTTGATGTGCAATTTCTGGGACGTCCAATTTCCCGTTCCCCACGTCAATCGCTTCTAGAAGGTTGATGAACGCCGGTAGTTAGAGGACCTGGAAATGACTTTATCTCCCAACCATGGAGCCCATGGAGGTGGAAGCCCTCCTTCGTGCCAAATATTTTTGGGGCCTTCCGCGCTTGGCAACGAACCACTGGCTGAAGCACTGGCGGGACGAGCGGGAGGCCTTTCGGCTTCGCGACCCTGGTGTCGACGGCTCCCACGTTCCCATCTGTGTCATCGTCAATGGGTCGTGCCGGTGGCGAGCTCCGGCTCGTGAGATTCGTGAGCACCCTGGCGTGCACTGTGAGCAGGGCGACGAGGCATCCTCACGACTCGACTCCACCGCACCGAGTTACCATACCCAAAGTACTCGTGTGTTGTAATAGTGTACTGTACACACACTAGCATGTGGCGGTATACCATGGTACACTGCGACGTAACGGTATCATGGAATCATCGTCGACGAGGGTTTCCCGAGAGACTCTGCCGAGATTGGGATGTGGTTTTCGACGTGGTACGATCGTCAAGAAACGATGTCTTGCCGAACATGGCCGATGTTTCTGCAGGTACAACTGCCATGTAAGGGCATATTCTTCGAAACGTCTTCGAACGACTGCCGTCGAAGAACCTCGGCTTGATTGCCAAATCTGCCGATCCGGTATAGGCCTGCGTAACAATATCAATCACGGCCGCCGCCCTCGGGTCGGACACGGTCACACGGAGCAGCCTGATACACCAAGTCGAAGTCGCGGGCAGTGACGAAGCCCTGCCTTCTAGAAGAATGGAAGGATGCCATCCGTACAGCCTACCGTGGCCGGTTCTGCCGTGTTCTGGGGCCGTTGCTTCATGCCGACCCCTCCGTCTGCTTCACGTTTCCCAATGTTTCCAAAGGTCCGCTGGAGGCGCTGTGGCCTGCGTCGTGTCATGATAACAGACAGAGCTGCCCTGTGCCTGAACAGGCAAGTCGCTCATCATTCATGGTGTACCCAAGACTATGCAGCATGCGTCGTGGATGTAGCGTACGTGGTAGTTGTCGGAGGGTGCGGGTCCTGAAACCTTCTCGAAGGTATTGGACGGCCCACGAACCAAGGGCCGCGGGAATGCCCATTGGTCGCTGCCGAGTGAACCCCTGGCTGACCGGTCTGGCGGGGTTACCCCTGATGAGGCAGGCATGCTGGATAACCCCCCACCACCGAGAAGCCTCAGAGCTTCAGAGGGCAGAGTGATAGCTTCCAAAAAAATTAACCGAATCCTCAGAAGTGTGTGGGTTCTTGGCCACGGTGCAAAGGTATTGGATCACCCGGCGAGCGTCGCTGGTCTGTAACGCCACGTGCCCACGGTAAAGAGAGAAGAGGTAGCGGTTTGGTTTCGTTCGCTCGGGCTGCCCAGCCTCGTGATCCTCAGCATCCTGTTCGAAGAGCATTTCGGGAACTCGGACCTCCCTGTCAAACTTGCATACCTGTGGAGCGGCCTGGCTCTCGGACGAACGAGCAACACGGGCAGTGACTATGACTGGGCAGTGTTGGGTCTCGCTAACGCAGCGAAGGTCGGCGACGGTTGATGTTTGCTTTTTGCCGTTGCGATGCGTTGCGTATCCGTAGGTAGACCGGGCATCAAATCCGTCAAGACCACCGTACCGGAGACCGGGGAGGTCACTTCAGTCTTCGTCCCGGAGGATTTTCCACGCCAAGCGAGATGCCATGCCATGAGTAGTCCGCGACCGGACCGCCAACCCCAACCCCAGCTATCATCGATGGTCGAGCACTGGTTGGCGATGGCGGGAAATCTGTTCATCGGCCTCTTGGGTGGTCGGGGTGGTTCGGGACAGGCTAAATGGCGGCCCCCCTCCCTCTCCAAGGCCCCAGACTCAGAGTATCTCGGGCCCGTTGGAGGTAGGTCCCTTTGGTGATCTTCTGGACTCATGCCTGGTTGCGGCGAAGACCCTTGCGGCCGAGCAGCAGACAGATGGTGGCGTGGCCGCTTTACTCAAATTTCAGGCAGGCATTTGCTGGACCAGCCAAAAATCCGGGGCAGCAGAGAACGGAGCAAGGCCCGTTTTTGGGCCTAGTCGCCGCTGGCTGTCTCGGTGGCATTGGATGGGCCGGGACCCCACGGCTACCTACCCGGGCCGTCCAGAGTACCATGTTCGCTGACCGGGCTCCCAAGTCGACTTGGAGAAGGGGACTTCCCAGAGGAAAAAGAAGGGCTCGCGGCTACAATTGGGAACTTCATGAGCATCAAACAACGGATCGCCAGGGCCTCCCCGATAGACCGGCAAGTAGATCTGCTGAGCTCTCGTCCTTTAAGGTCGATATTGCGCCATTCATGGCTTTCGACTGGCTCTTTGTGGAGTAATCCCGACCAAGCGTCGTGCGGAGGCTTCCAGCGGATGGATGGCGACGGTCGGCTGGCTATCTGGTACACCACCGTGGATTGTTAGCCGATCTCCAGAGTCCTGAGGTGACCTGTTGATGGGTTAACACGCCCACACATACACGGCAGCTGTCCTCCAGACCAGCCGGACCTTCTGCCCTTCACCGCCCGGCAGCTTGCTTGGGGTTGGCCGCTGGGAAGAAATTGCACGTGGATGTCCAAGTCCACCAACAGAGGCGGGGATGCTGGAAGCTCCTTTGGGCTTAATGTGTTCCGGTGCATTGGATCGTGTCACTGTTTGCTCTTGTCTGATCCATCTCCCAGGAACGGCCCAACCACTCCAACGGTGGCGAGAGGATTCGTGAGCCAGGCACTTGGCTCTTGCCCGTGGAATCCGCAGAGATAGCACCCGGTCGGCCGGCCTGGGACCCCGGTGACTTGACAGGCCCGGGCTGCAACTCTGGACTGGTCCAGAAAAGGTCGACTAGCATGCGGTCAGACCCTGGTCCCTTCAACTTCAGTCGAACCCAAGTCCACAAAGGTTCACTAGCGGGCAATCGTCCTCCATCCCATCCCATGTCGGGTGCATGAGCTGGGGTTCTTATTCGACCTGGAAGCCCACAATCCGCCCGCCGCTTTTCTTCGTAGGGCTCTAAAAGAATCCCAAGCGTTTTGCTGCCGGTTCCGCGAAGTCTGGGATACGTTTTCGACCCACCACCACCCATGATTCGACCGAGTGCCATGCTCTGGAAGTGTTGTGTACTTGTTGCAACGAATTGCGGGTCTCCCAGTGATCTTTTGATGGTCGATAACACTTTGATACAGTCCACCTGCCCGGCTGGTCAGCTTGCCCGCCAGAGAGATGCACGACGTGGGCCGTCCAGCTGCTGGGACCCGCCTGTCTGCGCTGCTGACGACGTCAATCGGCATGCTCCCCGCAGCCCAAACCAAACCGAACTGCGGTGCTAGGGCCCTTTAGGGTTAACAGCCAGGCGGACGATCAGACGCGTGAGATAGGACTGTTGCTGTCAGAAGGGCAGTGGTACCAGCCCACAGCGAACGAAGTCTTTGGAGAGAATCTGCAGAGGAGCTGCCGGTTAAAGAGTTGGGACGAAAGGCATTGACGAACGGGAAGAAGAGGAAGTTCTAAATTGTGGGATTTCCGTCGTACCTGCATACGGTGATGCAACCGTTCATCCGTTCCTGCATACTATGTACGTACACCACCACGGCCTGCAGCATCGAGACGGTGACGGATTGTACAGCATGCAAGGCACGCCGCGTCGTGGAGGGGGGGGGCCGAAGTTCGAACCCCTCCACACGAGCTTGTCCCTCGCTGCCAGAGGTACATCTGCCTCTTGTGCCATCCAACACCAGGAACAGAGAGAGGATCCAGTCGAGTGCGTGGTCGCATGAATGGCGGCAAATTGTCGATTAGGCCACCGTCAGGGGTTCGAGGGGCCTAGAGGTTGGGATCCCATGGCACAAAACGGCCGGAACTTTCCCAGCTCCAGGAACCAGTGGTCGAAAATCCGCGGGTGACAAGCGTGGGCGAGACCGATCATGATACGTTGCCCCATTGGGAAGGCTTCAGCCGGTGGTGCATACGAATTATGCAACGCAATGGCCAGCACAGCCCGAATTCACACCGACTTGCACCGGAAGATGTGCTGAGAATGTGTGGTGTCCCCGCTGCGAGGGAAGCCTGGGCCACCTCCATGGGCACGACCCAGGCGATAGTGACGAGATGATAAGGCCAGAGTCGAGTCGAGTCGGTTGTCAATGGTGCAAGCCGCGGGAGCGAGCCGGCTTGTACCCGCTTTGTGCTGCTGCGGCGGCGCAGCTGTTTGACCCATTGTGCGTGCGTCCTCCGGCCATCGGCCAGTCGCAGCTGGATGGAGCAAACAATGGGACTAATGCACAGCTGATGCCGATGGCACTCTGGTGGTGCATTTTTATGCAGAGATCCAACGTCTCAACTAGAGGGGCTACTATAGTATTAGCTGATGGGAAGCTGTTCATTAATGTGGGCTGGGCAGTGAGTGCGGCTTGAAGCTGAGAAGGACAGACCAGTCTTGACAGAATCCTCTGCCAAACCAGTTGAAGGCTTGAACCCCGCCGCCGTAGGGTCCTGCCGGCAGTCCATGGTGTAGTTCGATTGTGGTGTCCGTATCCCTCTGACGACCAAGCCAGACCTGAAGAGTTGCAACAAGTTGCGGTTAGGAGCGTTGGCTGGGCGGGCTTGAGGCGGGCATGACGGCCTATTTGGTGGAAAGGACCAACTGAAGCTATCGTAGCCGTCTTGCTCTTCGGCCAATAGGATCCTGTCCGTGGCTCTAGCCCAGCGGAGGTGGCGATGCGGAAGTCCTTCGCTCCCATCTCTGGCTATCGCGCTGAAAAGGATTTCCTCCTAGTCTTCTCCTGTCCTCGTTCCAAACAGGCAAGAGGGCAGAGACCACGAGGGAAGAAAGAGGTTAGCGGGCCCAAACCCGTGGGATGAGCGGGCAAGGAACAAAGAAGGGAAACGAGTACCTGGCAGGACAGACAAAGAGAAGCACGTGAAGCGTTGGGAGGAAACGTCGTCAAAGAAAGGCAGTTGATGAACCCGACCGTTGCGGCGCTGCGTTTCACCGACAGCCTAGGAGCAGAAGCGGCGCAACGCCCGAAAGGCCGATCACCTCCAGGCTGGGCAGCTGGGGTACAACGCAAGTGCTAACCGATATGGGATTTTGTTTGCGCTGAGCATCTGCTTGGTGCATTGTTGGTTGGTGTTGGAAGTAGTGTAGTTGCGGCGTTGGTGCTGAGTGTTGGTGCCAGGGTGTACGAGATGCAGTTCGTGTTCAGAGTTATCTGGCAGACCGGGCTGTTGGCCCGACTCGCTCGCGCGGGGGAGGCAAGGTTTCGGGGCAGAGTACGGATGCTTGACGCGGTGCCTTTGACATTCCCGTTGGCTGCCTCTGGCATGACCGATTGCGAGGAGCATCCCGATGATCTGTGATCTGGACGAGACGGGCGTGGAGTTGACGCGTGCCCCCAGGACACTGAAAGGGTAGGTAGGTACTATAGCATAGCAGGCGCAGGGTAGGTAGCGACCGCCTTGATAGGGCATAGGTGGTAATAGCGTACCTGATGTATTAGTGTAGGTAGCGTCCAGAGTGTCCGTAAACCACCTACGTGACCAAGCCCGTAGTACGTAGTGGGTGTACACTAGATGTCGAGCAGCGATCAGGGATCGTCCGTGAGGTTTCCCGCGGCATGGCTGAGTCTTAGTCTCAGGGCGCTGTCCTTGCGAGCATCATCTTCATCGAACTCTAGCACGATCAGATATTGCGTCCCGGTAGACGGGCGACATGTGTAGTGTCGTATAGCGCGGTTTGGTCGTCTTGTGTGGCAGCGCGCCAATGTTTCTATCGATAAGGCGGAAGACTTGGTGCGACCGGGGTTGAGAGGAGTGAGGAGGAAGGTGACAGCGGCGGGAGTGTGAGCACGAAATGAGGGGTTGCAAGTTGCAACTTGCAGTGCGTGCTCCTCCTGTTCCTTCTGTTCCTGCTCGTACGTGCCTGCCTGCACGGTGCACCAGTGGCTATTAGCCGAAGGTAGTCCAGGCCAGGCTTGCTTGCGGCTACGCATCACGCATCACGCATCACGCATGTTGCCGGCGTTCCTTGCATTGTGTTTCCTTCCTGTAAGATACGGTGTGGTTTGGTATGGGGTGTTGATTGTGTATCCGTAGTGTATGCGCGTGTACGCATGCGCGTGCCGTTTCCTTGTCCTCTGCGCGAAAATTTTTCAGTGGAATGATGGTGGCCGGTGCGAGGACGTTCGGTGGATTAGTGAGTGGACAGGTGCCTTATTCAGAAACACGGTGCGTACGTAAGGCGGACGTGATGCGTTGATGCGATGCACGTTCGTTCGATGATGGCGGGTATCCATCCGATTCTGGTCAACCCGAACGCTGTCTATGCGTTTTTCAATACGCACTTGCCTCGCTGTGGCATCATCGCCCGCAGTAGCAGCAACAGCGGCAGCAGCAGGTGCGAACACGGATCCTCAGAAGGAAGGACCTTCGGTTGGACGTTGGTAGTTGATGTACAGGCCATTGTGCCTGTAGGTTCTGGCTGCCTCTGAACGGGGACTCGGGATGCCTACAACAAGTCCACGACTCTAACTAGGCCTGAGGTGATACTTAGAGACCTGTACCTAGTTACCTGTTAGACCATGAATTTTGCCGTGGAATTTTGCTTTTTCCCGCTGCCTTCCGTGGCACTCTATCCGTACGAGCAGGTACCTGGTAGCGCAACGGCAGCTGGCGGCACCAACGACAGCAACATCCTCGCCGCAACTGCCTGCGAGGGGAAGAGGACCAACAACCCGTTATTGGTTGCGCCTTCCTTTTGCTTGTCGGGCCATGCAAGCCGCGAGGGAAAAAAAACAAGTGAGGTCTTGCCTGTTCTTAGTACGAGATCAAGTAATCCTTATTCCGGCTGAACCGAACGGACTGCGAGACCCAACATCCAACCTATTCATCTACTACACTACGGGCCATGGGACGACGCCCTACGATAGATTAACTGACCTCATTCGCTTCCGATGCTGCATGCCTCGCCCGCTAGTCGCTTTCGCCGCACGCGTCGCTGCGCGGTTCTCGACGGCATGCACGGAACTGCTCTGTAGTGCACAGCCTCGATCGGAATGCCTGCTGCATGGACCTCCTCGCGACGCGGTGGCAATAGACTCTTGAGTCTTCAATTTAACGCAATCCCAAGGTCCAAAAGGTGACTCGGACCCGGGGAAAAGATCGGATGTCACTTCCTGCCCACTGCCCGTGCCAGTGGCAGGCTTTCGCTGGCCTGCCTCACCATCATTTCGGGTCCTGCCCTGTTCCCGCCATGATCATCAGCCGCGGGCCGCAGGCCACTCGCGAGGCTTGATTAGCTCCAGCCATCATCAACAAGTTACAACAACCTTCCTTGGCCGCTTCTCGTGCCCACCGGGCCACTGGCAACTGCCCTGCTGTGCGCTCAGAGTCAGCGCTGCGCTGTCACCGGGATGGGGCCGAAGGCGAAAGGGCCTTCCGCCAACCCGCGTCCTCTGCCGGGGGTGTCAGGGTTCATGCTTGGCTGTCAAGAAGCTCTGCGACCAACCGAAAGGCCCTTCCAGATTCAACCTGCGTGCCTGCTGCCAGATTCATCCTCCACAGACTCCAGAGGCCGCTCGGCTCGACTCGGACATGGCGGGGTCGTGGTCAGATGACGCAGTCAGCGTCCAACGCCCCTCCTCGCGCCGACTCAGCGCATGCGTGAAAGAATGGATATGGTCCATGGAGTCCGAAAAACGAGAAACACACGCCCGTCGACACACGCCGGCCAACAAGACCCCCGAACCCAAACGGCGTGTGATATGGGGGCCCAGGCGCGCGCGGGAAGAGAGAAACAACAGGCCGGGAGAGACGCGGAGCCGTGCTGTCTCGGTGGCGGCTGCGTCATGGTCAGCCAACACGATGCCAGGAAAGCCACCGCCCGCTTGCAAGGGCTCAAAGCGCAGCGCGACGCGGGGTTGCTGACTGGCACGCCACATACGGTCTATCGAATACCTGCGAGCCTTCCACCACGGGATGGACGGCGGAAGTGACCATTGGGATGCCAAGTGGCCTTGAATGGCCGCCCAGTGGTGGGATGGCACCTCATGGCAAACGTCGCGATGGCTCTAAAGTGTGCGCATGGGGGCTGCAGACGCCCCTCCGGCCGTTCTGAGTGGCCTGGCCTGACCCCATCATGCATCCTTTGTGTGTTTCGACTTCCTGCACAACTACCCACCAGGTGAGCCGGTTGAGCATCTGCATCAGCACCAACCAGCATTTAGGTAGCGCGCCAGAGGCCTCTGTTTGGTGCCGGCGCCTTGGATACGACGCCGGTATGCATCGACATTATTCGAGCACATCTTCGCCGCTTCCAAGAAACCAGCCGAGGCCCTGGGACTCGCCTCCACCACCAGGGCTTACACAGGCACAAGCACGAGAGACGCATAATGGGGACGGTGGGTGTGCGGCCTCCGCCAGGACCAATTCCACAATTTATCCAAGACTCAGCTCTCGGACGAATTAAGCTGTCCACCACACCGGGCTATTATTCTTAGAAAGTCTTCTGGGCCTGCAGTAATAACCTTCGCGATATATGTGCCTGACGACATCGGATGGAGCAACCACACACGGCCTCTCCAGAGGTTGCTGAAGGTATCTGAGTCCACTGTTTCCTCAACTTGATGACAACCGACAAGCTTCGTTCGTCTCTGCAACTGCGGCTCTGGCATGAACCCGACCCGCAAGCCATCCTTGCCATCGCCGTCAATGCTGCTCGGGCTTTCCAGCAACCGCCACTGCCCACGAACGGTAGCCAGCTCCGCGTTTCGTACTTCTCGGATCAGTTTTGCTTGCTTCCCTGGAGTATCAAGCTCGCACAGCTGGGCTCAGCCGCTCGCAGGCATGAAGATGCGTTACGAATGCGCCCACGACAACGAAACTTGACTGGGCCCGCGGAGCCACCGTGACCACCGTGACCACCGTGACGGCGTTGACGACGGTGACGGCGGCAGATGGCGGCTCGCTGACGACGAGAACAAGGCAGACTCTTCCTCGTTGCCGCTGATACAGCCCGTTGCCATCACCATTTGCCGCTGCTGCGACTATAGCTGAAGTCTAGTGATCAACGGGCAGCGGCCCAACGCCGTCAAGCATTCGTTGGTTTGGCTTTTGGTACCTTGCATCCGCGCCTCCCTCGCGGGCTACTAGTGGGTGTTGGTGCGCTGATGTCACTATGTATGCACAGTGGGTGGGCGATACGACTGGTGTGCAGCGCAGCACAAGAGTGTGTGTCTGGTCTGCATGTGTGACTCCGACAGCAGCGAATGGCCGTGCCAGGAGCGGTGGTCGGACATGCGCCCGGCTGGAAGAACGGGCGGGTACGAACGGAGGTTGCCAATTGTGCAAGTTGTGTGGATTATCGACGCGCGCTACGTCCACTTGTGCCTTGGTTTGGGCGCCCTATCAAAGTGCACACAGCCCTCGGGTTTATGCAGCTGGGCGGCCGAGTGTACCTCGATGCACTCGACGATCACCGAAGCCTCTCGGGCCTGTCTCATCTCGTATGGCACATTATATGGATACAAGTTGGTGGTGGCCCGTGAAAAACTTCCCACCCAAGAAGCTGAGAGCAGGGCCGTTGTACATGTGTTTGACGGGTACTTGGGCCTTGTACTCGACAACATCTACCGTCTTCGCGACGCAGCAACGAGTTTGGGCAGAGTGCCACCAGAAAGCATGGGTCTAATAATGATTACGAGGACGCCAGCTCTCAATTATGTGCGACGGTCTCAAGCGCACAAAAAGAAGGCGACGACGGTATGCAATTGTTGTGTATAGTGCGCTGCCCCGTGCCCAGACGCGGGTCAGGGACGCAACGCCCGCTGGTGGCCGCCGTCAACGCCATCTGCCTCCGTCGGCTCCGTTGCTGTGGTCGGTAGGGATTCTCCAGCTTCAGCTCCGAACGGTAGATTGTCATGTAGCTGACCGAAAAGGCAGATATGGCAGATGCCGCGATACGGTTCGGACGAAGAGGCAGGTGGTGGGAACCTCCGTCCTGCACAAGACATGGTTGTCCACTCCGAAAAAAAGGCAGAGGCGTTACCGGTGTCAAGAGAAAAAAAAACGGCGAACATCCTGCAAGGTGTCGTATGTGTGCGTCGCGGCGAGACAGACAAGCAGTCTATCCCGTACAGTACGGTTCGGGAATCCTTCCAGACCGGGTTGGAGGGCCTCGAGGCCGCAGGCCCCGGCAGCAGCAGCAGCAGCATCATCAATACAATTGTCGATATGGAGGACGTGTGGACGAGGACGTCAGGCACAGAGTGCTGATAGAGTAGAGAAGCTTGGCGCACACAGGGACCAGCAACCTGCAAGCTGTCAGGTACCGTCCTGACTGCGGTACTTCCGGGCCAGTCTCAACTGTCCCGGTCGTCTCGTCTCGTCCGTCTTCCCAAAAGTCGCCCGTCCAGATTTAGAATCGGATGGTGGCTGCGCCATCCTCCTCCCGCAGCCCACCCTCCCCTCCACACATGGGCTCTGCATACGCGGTGGGGGACGCATATTACTTACCTACAGCACGTAGAGTACGGGCTGCGCTACGTACTGTGATACCTTACCATAGTACTTTCTCAGTGTATCCGTAACTCCAACACACAAACCAGACGGTAGGATCTCGGGGTGCGGCTTACCATGTAGTAGAGAGAGCCAACGCCCACCCGTCTGATGTTGCCGCTTCCATGGTACCAGCCTACATTGGGTTCTGCCCGAGGAACAGAGCTTGCAGCGAGACGACAGCGCACAACGGGGATCCACTCACTCCGCCGTCGCGTCCGATGGTGTTCCTCATGGTGTTCCTGCTCATGGTTCGCCGCCGCCGCCGTCGTCCGTCTGTCCATCCATCATCCATCACCCTCTTGCTTGGTGCTCAGGTGCTGTCCAGCCGGCAAGCACTGAGCCTAGCCTGACAATCCAGTCCAGTCCAACGAGAGCGTGTCCATGGGCGTGTGTGAGTGGGTGGGTGGGTGTGGGTAATGGCCCATGGGTGTGTGAGCGCACCGTGGACGTTGATGTGGATCCCCCTACCCCCTGTTCTCCTTTCCCCCTCCATACCCACCCGCCAGGTACGGAAACCCATCCAGCGACCGAGGCGGTACGTACCGTGCTCCTTGTCTCTGTACGTACCGCCACCCCAGTCCGTCCACCCCTAGTCGCCTTCCTACCTGAGTCTACGTACCCAGATCCACAGATACGTACCGGTGTGCCCCTGGCCCTGGTCTGCTTGTGGGTGAGACATGCCTGCGTGGAGGAGAGAGGGGAGAGACGGAGACGAGGATTGAGGGACGAGACGAGGGTCCCAAGGTCCGTCGACTTTCTCAGGCACAGGCATTTTGGACATGGTACGCTAGGGTCTGGCCTGGCCTGGTCTGGCTTTTGGTACTCGGTGTCCCGTACCTTGCCTTGCCATCCATCGGCCTATCGACGACTTTTATCTTGGGCAGGGTGATCTTGGACTCTTTCCTACTTATCCCCCTTCACCACCCACGTTCATTTTTACTCTCGCTATTCCATGATCGACACTCCTGTCGGCTACGCTGCGCTGTGATCTTTTCTTCTTATGACCTCTCGGTTCTTCCTTCTTTTGTGACTCGACATTTGGGAAACACTTCGAACTACTCGAACCATCCCGTCCTTCCTTTAAGACAAACCACCCCCAGTATCCAACAAGAACCATCCCACGAGCCCGTAATTCAACCTCAAGCCAAAGTCACTCTATCGCGACTCTCTCAAACATCAACACATCCCTTCGAGGCCACTTCGAGACGATCAGATAGAAACATATCGGGACGAGTTCCATGTACAACTAAGACAACCAACCCACTTTCACTCATCGAGTCAACACACACACACACACACACACACACACACACACACACACACACCAGACGGTCCTTGTTCGCACAACGACCCGTCGTCCTATCTTTAAAGAAACAGGAAAACCGAAACCATCCTTCATTAGGCCATCTGCCCACGATCTTGTTCGAAAGAACCGCGTTGTACAACACACAAACTCAACGACGACCCCACGACTAATCAGTAAAGACGGAACGTCCGCTCGCGCGACTCCCGACGACTAACATCACAGCTCAAATCGACAACCCTGTCTGGTGCGTGCCGTCCCGGAGAAAGCAGCGACGACTTCGTAGTCAAGGGCTGAAGGCTGATTAAGACGAACCAGACGCAACCAAAATGGACGCAACCATGATGACCGCCCAGGCAATGGGACAAGCTCCCTTCCTCTACTACAGACCCGAACCCAAGCCCGACACCTCGAGGCACCGCGGCCACTTCTCCCAGCAGCCCAACATGCCCCAGCACATGGCCATGTACCCCATGGTCCCGACGCTGCCCTCCACTCCCATCTACTCGAGACCGACGTCCTCCTGCTCACAGCCAATGGGCCCGACGCTGTACAGCAACGGACCCGCAGCGATGACTCCCTTGGCCTCCCCCCAGCCCATGAGCAACAAGCCGGCCATCATGCTCGAGACGGAGATCTGCGAAGCGGACGGCATGTACTACCCCTCGACGCCGCCGCTGTCCACCTCCGGCAGCGCCATCAGCAGTCCTCACAACAGCTGCGAGCTGCTCCAGACGCCGATGAACCCCATGTTCTCCGGCCTGGACGGCATTGATGGATTCGAGGGATTCAAGGAGACGCTGGAAGTGCCCGAGAACCTTGTCGTTGACTGGTCCAGCTGCGGATCCCCCCCGATGACTCCTGGTAAGTGACTTTTGTTGATTTGGCTGCCTCTCCCGTGTGTGTTGTGCTGTCTGCACTTTTGTTGCAATCGCGCGTCATTTCCGTCCCATGCTGCCAATTGCGCTTAGCGAAAGGTAGACGCCGGGCTGGTCCCGGTGGCCCGGGTGTCGGCGGCGGTGGTGATTGCAGCTGGAGCGGCGGGGCTCGCGCCTGGGAATAGCAGGCGCTGCTGGCCGTTTTTTTCCCCCTCCCCTCCCACCTTCCCTACCTATCTCTACCTTGAGGTACTCGGAGGCTAACCTCAATTTGGCAGTCTACCTGCAAAATCAAGCAACCCAGGTCCCCTCGCTTAGCACCAACACTAGCGACCTCCTTTCCACAGCATCTTGCCCTTCACTCTCTCCCTCACCTTCACCGTATGCCAGGTCGGTCGCGTCTGAACAGGACCTTGACTTCTGTGACCCGCGCAACCTGACCGTTGCTGCTGCCCCCAACACCTCCAACCCGACCCTGGCCCCCGAGTACTCGGCTTTCACTCTCGGTGACGAGCTCAGGGGTGAAGTTTCTGCCAAGGCTCCTACCTCGGCCCCCCAAACTTTCGACTTCAACCCTGCCATTCCTCACGGCCTTCCCGCCTTCGAGGATTTGTCCGACTTGGAGTCCGAGGACGACTTTGTCAACGGCCTGGTCAACCTTGGTGACGCCGCTTCCACTGAGATTCGCCGCCCTCGTGCCTGCACCGGCTCCAGTGTCGTCTCGCTCGGCCACGCCAGCTTCATCGGCGGTGAGGAGGACTTCACTTTTGACGAGGCTGATATTTCCGTCGCCTGCCTGCCCAGCCCTTCCGCCTCCTGCTCCGATTACGACTGTCACCAGGACAAGCGCCGCAAGGTTGTCAAGACTGAGACCACGTCCACCGCCGCCATGACTTCCACCGCCGCAACCTCGCAGCCCGCCAGCAGTGAGAAGCAGTCCAACAGCCAAGCTCCTGCCTCGGACGCCAACAGCTCTTCCGACTCCGAGACTCCCTCTGCGCCCCTTCCTGCCCCCGTCAACCGCCGCGGCCGCAAGCAGTCCCTCACCGAGGACCCCTCCAAGACGTTCGTGTGTGAGCTTTGCAACCGCCGCTTCCGCCGCCAGGAGCACCTCAAGCGCCACTACCGTTCTCTGCACACCCAGGACAAGCCCTTCGAGTGCAACGAGTGCGGCAAGAAGTTTTCTCGTAGCGACAACCTTTCCCAGCACGCCCGCACCCACGGAAGCGGCGCCATCGTCATGGAGCTCGACGACTCTGCAGTCCACTCCTTCGACCACAGCATGATGGGCCACCCCGAGGACTACCACACCCTCGGCAAGGTTCTCTTCCAGGTCGCCGCCGAGATTCCCGGTAGCGCGTCTGAGCTGTCGTCGGAAGAGGACAACGGCAAGAAGAAGCGCAAGCGCTCCGACTAAGTGGTCTGAGATTTGGTTTTTCTTCGCACTCAAGCATTTTCACAGTCGACGGCGACAAACAGTCGCTTTGATCATGCCCGACACGACTTTCACGACAAATTCTTCTTTTCAGACCTACCCCGCTATCAGTTACGCGGAACGGTCACTAGGGTCACACGGGGGACCTTCCGACAGGGGGCCTATCACGAACCACCAGAAGATAGACCGCCCTGCGGAGGGCCACATGCGAAAAAGCGCAAGCGGGTTTGGGCATTCTGTCAACAGAGCACCCCTGCCTTTTCTGTATCAATATTTTCGGCGTCAAAACTTTTTTTCGATCCTCTTCCGAGGACCCGGGTCAAGCGTCGAAGGGATGTGTTGTTTCATAGGGTTGATCACGATCACCACAAAAGTTCAAGCACGCAAGGGCAAAGGCAAAGAGCAATTCGGGTTCAGGGCAAACGGCGTGTAAGGCGGACGGACTTTGTTTCACAAAGCACATACAGCAAAGCAGCATGATTTGTTTTTTCGGGACTCGGTTTTTTCCTCCGAGGGCGTGAGGGGGCAAGGGAGGAGAGAGAAACACGATCCAGATTTCATCCTTCATCCTTTTTTTCCTTTTTTGGCAGCTGCCACAAGCGTACTTTTCTCTACGCTCGTTGTAATCTCTCCAGCATGTTCGGAGGCCGGCCGGCCGTCATCGCTTTGGAAACCAGGGAAAACTTCCTTCTGTGCGCGGCGCCGAAGCTGCGGGGCCCCCTCTCCGGGTGCCGCCACTTCGGGCTCGTCGTCGCCTTCGTGTGTTTAGTTTTTCGTCCGTTTCTTTCTTTTTCAAATATTCGAGTTGGGCAATTTCTTCTCGTTTTTTTTGAGCATCTTTTTTTCTTTTCTTTCTTACATCTTGTTTGGTCATGGATCAAGACAGCGGAATGGAAGGGTGTGAGTGCAGGTCACGATCATCAGGAAGTTTCGAACCATCGGGAAACAGAACTTGGTGGGGAGGGATGAAGGAGGACTTCTTCGTTTCCGTCCAGCAAGAACCGCTTTGTACCTATACACAGACACACATTTCTGAACAAAAAAAAAGAGAACACTTTTCCGCGCTGCCAAATCTCGATCTCTCCCATCCTCCTCGATACCTCACTGCTCGACTGCCCTGCTATAATTCGCTCATGTGACCGACCACAGCTTCCCTTCCGTGACTCGAACCAACGGATGTTCTAGCTCATCGGTCGATGACCTGGACTTCTGGCGCGTGTGGCTCTGCGTCCCAGGCTCAGACATGGCCGGGAGGGGCGTGTAAGACACAGGTATTTCGTCATTGGGGTGTTGCGCGATACGGTCAGCAACGTCTTTTCTTTTGGGCGGATAGGTTTCTTTTTCCTCTGCCACGCCCCCTTCCCGCCTGACCCAGCCTTATCCGACACATCCTCTTCGCTTCGCTCCAACGGCGCGCCGGCATTCAAGTGACGTTTTTTTCTTACGCGGGTCTCACACTCACAGCCCACTTGCGTGTTTATAAAGGTGAGTCGTCCACAATCCGATGGCTGGCTGGTTTCTGGTCTTGGGAGAGTTTCTGATTTGTCCCGGCTCTGGCTATTCTAGTTTTGGTCTACTACTCGTCTTCCGCCGTCCGCCGTCCACAGCAGTGAGAGAAACGAAAAAATTAAGATAAAAATGCGGATCCTGGGCGCCCCCCCCCCCCTCCATGCCCGCTTCTCCCCCCATGTCCACCCGAGCGGACTGAGGTCCGGCTGTAACGGTATGCGTCTTTCTGCCGATGACTCGATACAAGGGGAGATGGGGAGACGAGGCTTCTTGGATGGGCATGAGACGAGAGGCAGACAGACACTTGCCCGTCCCCAGAAAAAAGAGAATTCCACGCTCGGCTTTCCCGTATCGTCTAACCCAGCCTGCGTCGGCAGTGTAAATTCTTATCCGCGACGCGTTTCGTGTGCTGATAGGTAATTAGTACGACTACACTAAGAAGAGAGGTATGGCATGACGCGACGCACCTACATAGTACATACACGGGGACACACAGCGCGCGATCATGCAACATCGATCGGATCGAAAGAAATTTTCATCAGAACTTTGTATAGCATGTATGTTGTTATTTTTATTTTTGACTGTTTACTTCCTTCTTTAGCGTACCCATCCAATTGCAAAGTGGCATGACGGAAAACTCGGGGCTTTCTGCAGAATGGTGGTCCGCCGTCGAATCAGCATCAGTCAGCGCAGCACCACGTCACAAAGCAAGAAGAAGAAGCAAAAAAAAAAAAAAAAGATAGTAAACCGACGACGACGCGTTTCCCCGAGTCGATACGAGAATGTCACGGTAATAATGCACGTGGGGGATTGGTCGATAAAAACAAATCGAGGCAAGTGTCTGGCACTAGATAATGTCACCATGCAGGCGAAGGCCTGAAGGTGTGGTAATCGGTACTTGTGGTCATTTTCCCGAACTACAATTTTTTTTTAAAAAAAAAACGAAGAGACGTTTTGGTTCGTCCAACGACCTGACCTAGCATTTACTGCATACGGAGCGGCGGCCTGAAATTGAACCTGCCGCCTGGGGGCCATGCGATGCGGCACGCACCCATGGGACTCGATGCAAGGTACCAACGACGCATGTGTGTCTTTCCATCACAGCCGTACTTGGCTTTCTCATGTAGGTACTTTGTTAAAGTGAGTAATACGGAGTGAAAGTCCTTTCTTGGGAACCAACAAGTTACAACAATCCATTACCCGGGAAGGCAAACAATCCTTCGACCCCAAACCCCCAAGCCGAACTATTGGACCTAAGCCCCAGCGCGGACCGACAGCCGCAGACTCGTTGCGTATTTCGCAAATGAGGCTCCGATGGGAAGAATAAGATAAATTAAAAACCGAGGCGTGGCGTTGGGGCCGTACATTGTCCACGACTTCTTACCTACTAGGTAGTTTACGGACGTGGTAATCGAATTTCGTACCGACACCCATACAGACAAACACCCTTACACCGCTCGACCGTTACCCCATATCATACGTTGCTTGGCCCTTCTTGAAGGAGAAATGACGAGTGGCCCGAGCTGGCTGTTGTCTCTTTCTTCGTCCGTTACCTGAGGCGCAAACTTTTTTTTTTTTTTTTTTGCAGATGAGAGATTATACCATAGTACTCTGAAATGATGATGGTGCGTAGGCCGTATGTAACGTCTTCACTTGCACGCAACGCACGGAACCACATACGCACAGCCTTGACACATCATCCCATCCCATCACTGCCTGAAGGCGGGCGCCATTCCGCTCAGGCCTGTGCTTTTTTCTCGTCAAATTTTGCAGTGAAGGGTGGTGGTGGCGGCGGCGGCTGCTCTCCGACGAGATGGGGATTGTCTGTGGGTGAAGTGAAGTGGGTTCATTTGAGATGATATGATGATGAAGGCGAGCGCCTCGGACCTTG
>WIGM01000318.1:0-47361 GCA_014235935.1 Colletotrichum musicola | reverse complement strand
ACTAACTTCCTGGTAAATCTCAGCCGTGGCGGCCGACGAGCACAGACCACAGCGCTGCGTGGCTGCCACAGCGCCCCCCAATCCAGTCCCCAGGTGGGGCTCTTCCCGGAGCTGGGGCCGGAGCCGGAGCGGACAGCTTCCCGCCTGTGTCCTTGGACCGGCAATGCCACCGTATTGGTTTTGCAGCAGATCATCTCTGTAAAAATTCACCTCATCTCAAGGCAACTCTCGAACATTAATTCCAGTTTTCCGGCCTTGCTGTCAGCAGAAGACCTAACCGACAGGGTAACGGTCTCACGCCACCATTTTCCTTGGCCCAAGCTGTATTGGTCTTGTAGTTGACTGCATTCTGTGGTCTGATTCGGAGTAGCTGAAAAGTGGTGTATGCTCTTGTTTATTAGTTTCTGAGATGTTTATCTTTTAGTACTGTCTGTTGCGCATCGGCTTGACATACATTTACAACGCTCGGGAGAATGGACACAACACCAACATGCCCAGTCAGGTAATCTCCATGTCCTGCCAGATCTATCTTATAGCACCACCAAAATTCCCTGACAAAGACCGGACCAACTACTTTAGGTGCTGCCTGGTGAGAAATTTCCAAATTGATCGTTGTGCACGCAGGAGAAATGAATGAGGTCCAGAAGTTGGCCTTTTATATGTCTATTTCCCCGGGAGCTACTGCGGCTCCCACAAGTAGGTACAAGATTCGTTCGCTTTTTCTAACCAGTTGCTCTAATTTAATGGTGTGGCATAACGGTCTTTCAGCTGGACCAAGGCACAGCCCCAGCTGTAATTTCATGAGACACAGTACCTCAACCCCGGCACTCCTTCTCAAGGGCCGGAGTGTGTTGGAAAGTGAAGCAGCCATCTGCATACAAGTTAGCAATGCGCTTGATGTCCAGAGACTGCTAAGTCTCAAAGAGGTCGGTCAGAGTAGTGCTAGTTTCATTATGAATACTCAATCCCGTCTTGAAACATTTGTTGAGTGGATGCAACTGGTCCTTTAGGAAAGACAGAAGAACCAGCTCAACGTACCTTTGTGATAGTGACCAACCAAGCCACAGCAGCATCGAGTAATGAAGGAAGATGCTGTAAAAGGTGTCCCTTTGCAATGGAAGACAGTTCCGTCATGCCAACCACCAGCCTAGCCTTCATTGCTCGATACCGCCATTGTCGGACCTGCTTTACTCGGTGCAGGTGTCTTCCTGAGGGACGCGTCGGTCGACGGCCGGGACCTCGGGCGCGACCGTGTTGGGATCCATCGTCGGGACCTTGAAGGTCTGGAACGGAGCCGCGAGGGCGGCCACGGGGAACAGGACGTAGAGGACCTTGGAGAACTGCATTTTGACCGTTTGATATCTCTGCAGGGTGGGAATCTTTGACAATTCTGCAAGAGAGAAAGTTGGGAGGAAACGGGATGCAGGAGGGAAGGCAACGAGCGAGCGAGCGAACGAATGATTAGATCAGACTCTTCTTAATAAGAGATTTGTTGCAAGGCGGGCTGGCGGCGGCTGTGGTGTTTCAAGTCGTTCGATCTCGGGTCTGCCGTCCATACTTATGGATGGGGCGAACCATGCCTCTCTCTGCCTGTCACAGCCACGGGTTCCGTAACAATCGACCGAACGCGCTCTGTCCGAGCCAAGGCCCACGAGGAGATCCGCCGATCGACGACGACGACGTCCAGCCACGGGATTCCCTAATGCATTCTTCGGTCCAAGAGAGCGTGGTCGTCAGCGACGTTTGAAACAGGGAACCATCTTGGAATCCCCAAAGCGTTTCAGACGGCAGGGTAGATCCTCAAGTCAGAGGTCCCCTGCCACGGCCCCGGATGCACTGGGTATGTCAAGCCATCGACGTCGTCGTCAACCTCTTTCCCGTCCGAGGGCTGGCTAGCCTTGCAGTAGACCGGCACTTGGAGGCCGGTAGGGGCGTCCGACATACCGGAGGATTCGGACAAGACTTTTTGACGGACCTTGACGGACGTTAGACTGGAGGTCCAAGATGCGGAAAGAAGGAATGCTAAGAGGAAACTACAGCGGTTGGGGCTTTTCGGCGTTAACGGGTTTAGCGACATAGCACGGACCATACACTGCAGAATGGACATCCGCCAGCTGCCTGCCGCTGGCTGCGGTACGTACCGTTGTACGTCAAGGGTAGCTCAATTGATACCACAGGCGATAACGAAGCTCGCCCAGCCTCACAGCTGTGCCTGCCAAGTACCTGAAGTCTGAACCTCGGGCGTCGTCAGCTTCCCTTGCCACCAACCTTCCAATCCCTTTGGAATACCTTGCCTGAGAAAGCTACCCCATTGTCCGTTGTCCCTTTTCGACACCAGGCTTGGGACTTTTAGCATAGCATTGACCACCGGTAGATCACCAAGTTTCTATCAAGCAAAACGCAATGAAATCTACATCCATCTCCAAGCTCCTCGCGGCCGGCTCGTTGGCCGCCGTCGCCTGCGGCGCGACCGTCCAGCGACCCCTCTCCGATGACATCGACGACCACCCCATCCCCCTCATCATCTGGCACGGCCTAGGCGACTCGTACGACGGCGACGGCATCAAGCACGTCGGCGAGCTGGCCGAGGAGATCAACCCGGGCACCTTCGTCTACACGGTCAAGGTCGGCTCCGACCCCAACAGCGACCGCTCCGCGACCTTCTTCGGCAACGTGACGACCCAGCTGGAGCAGGTCTGCGAGGACCTCGCCGCCCACCCCATCCTCTCCACCGCGCCCGCCGTCGACGCCATCGGCTTCAGCCAGGGCGGCCAGTTCCTCCGCGGCTACGTCGAGCGCTGCAACAAGCCCCCCGTCCGCAGCCTCGTCACCTACGGCAGCCAGCACAACGGCATCGTCGAGTTCAAGGCCTGCGGCGACTCCGACTACCTCTGCAAGGGCGCCATGGCCCTGCTGCGCTTCAACACCTGGTCGACTTTCGTCCAGAACCGCCTCGTGCCCGCCCAGTACTACCGCGACCCGGCCCCGGAGCAGTACGAGAAGTACCTCGAGTCGTCCAACTTCCTCGCCGACATCAACAACGAGCGCGAGCTCAAGAACGTCCGCTACGCCAAGAACATCGCCTCCCTGTCCAACTTCGTCATGGTCATGTTCGAGGACGACACCACTGTCATCCCCAAGGAGACGGCCTGGTTCGAGGAGGTGAACGGCACCGAGAGCCTGCCGCTGCGCGCCCGCCAGATCTACAGGGAGGACTGGATCGGGCTCCGGGAGCTCGACCGCAAGGGCGGCCTGCGCTTCCGCCAGATCCCCGGCGACCACATGCAGCTCGGCCAGGAGACGCTGAACAAGACCATCGCCGAGTTCTTCGGCCCCATCAAGAAGCGCTTCAGCGATGAGCGCAAGAGCACGTTTGTCTCGGAGGAGTTGTAGTCCGAATTCGCGGTTGGGTAATGCAAGAAACGAGTCAACGGGAAAAAAGGAATTTTGGTAAACAAGGCCAGATTGTACACTAGGTTCGATTAAATAAATCCCTGACACACACGCGATCTCTCTGGTTATTTTGTCTGAACCAACGCCGTACGCCACAAACCATGCATGGTATAATCCCGCACGAAGATTCCCCCATTTCTGCCTTTTTTGTCTTTGTTCCGGTCTCCCAGCCTTACAGCGCAGCGACAGGTCTAGTTGTCCAGCGCGGCCTTGGCCTTGGCCTTCTGCTTCTTCAGCTTCTCCTTGCGCTCCGCCGCGATCTTCTTGTCGAGCTTGTCGTCGTTGCTCTCGGGCAGGGCCTTGGGGGCGGTCTTCTCCTTCTTGGCCTTCTTGGCGGTGGGCTTGCCGTCGGTCTCCTCGGCCTCGTCGGCGGCGGGGGCGGCCTCGATGGACTTGCGCTTCTTGCCGACGTTGGCCTTCTCCTTCTCCTCGATGGCCTTGGCCTCCTCGCTGCCGTCGGCGACGATGTCCTTCTCCTCGAGCCAGAGCTCGTCCGTCAGCCAGATGGGCAGGGCGGCGGTCTCCTGGCCCTTGATGTAGATGCTCTTGACGTTCTGCCACTTCTGGGGCACCCACTTCTCGACGAGGGCCTTGACGACGGCGTCGGCGTTCTCGGCGATCTGCTCGGCGGTGAAGCCGGCGTAGCCTATCCGGATGGCGGTGTTGGTGGAGGGGGTCAGGCTGACGAGGGCGGCGCCGATGGCCTTCTGGATCTCGGCGGCGATGTCCTGGGGGGTTCCCGCGCGGACGGAGGGGCCGGAGGCGGAGGCGGCCTTGTCCTGGGCCTTCTGGCGCTTGCCGTCGATGCGGACGGGCTTGGGGGAGAGGACGACGGGGATGGGGCGCTTGGTGGTGGACTTGTAGAAGGTCTTGCCGAGGGCCTTGGGCAGGCGGTTGACGATGCGGTCGTCGGCGAGGAAAATGTCGTGCTCGGCGTAGAGCTTGCGCTGGGCCTCGTACTGCTTCCACTTGGACTTGAGCTTGCCGACGTCGACGACGCGGGTGATGCGCTTGCGCAGGGCCTCGGGGAAGTCGTCCGAGGCGACGATGTTCTTGTAGGCGCGCTGGGGGTCGGCGGTGATGAGGCATATCGTCGACTCCTCGTCCGTGTTGAGCGGGTGCGGCAGCGCGATCTTGCCGGGCTTGAGGCGGTTGCTGTCGGCGATGTGGCGCTTCGTCGTGAGGGTCAGCAGGACGGGCGCCTGCGCGAGGTTGGCCTCATCATCGGGGTTGGCGAGCAGGTTCTTCTTGCCGGACTGCTCCGTCTTCTGCGTGGCGGCCTTCTTGATGTGGGCGAGGAGGGCCTTGGACGCCTTCAGGGTCTGCAATTTTTCCCGTCATGCGGTTAGCGATCGTATTGAAAGAAAAGGCCCGGGAGCGGCTGCTGGGAAACTCGGCGAAAGGTCTAATTCTCACCTGCTCGGGGTCAATTGCGGGCACGACATCTTTCGACGCGACGGCGACGGCCTTTGAAGTCTTTGAAGGGGCCATGACTGCAGATATCTTGTCTGTTGTTGTCGTGGCTGTAGAGATTTCGGGAGGTGGGTTTGAATGCAGGACGTCTCTCTACGCGCAAAGGGACTGGCGGGGAATAATTTTTTGTCTGGAATTTTTCTGGGACAACTTTTTTGACAGGGGTCACTGGACGTCGGCGGATCCAGAGGCCGGAGCCGATGGCACGGACCACCTCGACGCCGACCCGACTTTGCCGACGGCGCGGACGCAGAAAGCCGGAATTTTGCTCCATCTCCATCGGCCGAATCCGTGGAAGTCTCAATACCAGCGCAACTTTCGGAGCACGGGATGGGTGGAATTTTGTGGGCATACATCCACGCGAGGTCGAAGAGCAATAACCATACAGAAACGTGGCTTCTCTGTGCAAATGCCGCCTTATAATCTCTAGCCACTGGCCTTATTAGTTGCAATATTGCATACCTGCCAGGCGCCTACATGTGCCACAGGAACAGCCACCCTACTGACAGTACTTTGGTTTAATGCAGTTTACATTCGCAGCCCCCTGAAAACTTGCTGGAGGGCTACTTCCAAGAACAAAAACTTGTTGGCGGCGTCTTGCGTCGCGTTGCTGCACATGCAAGGCCTGACTAATGTAGGTAGGCAAGGTAGGTAGACGCGTTTCTTGGTCTTGACGTCGCGTATTCCTTTGCAGGCTAGACAGCCAGCTGCCAGCCAACTCTAGGGCTGAGCAACAGTGGAAACGTCTCCTCCAGAGCCCGGCCGACCTATATGCCTGTCTTATTGCCCCGACACCCCATAGACTGACGCAGAGCACCGACAATTCGCCTAGCAGCGCCCGTCCAGACGTCAGTCGAGAGCCAACGTTAGTTGCCGTGGCTCCACGGATGGGCGCTCGAACCAGCTGGGTCTTGATACACGGGCGTGCGCGCGTGTTGTCTCACTCTGAAAACGGGGGCCCTGGCAAGAAGAACCAGGCCTACTGGTACGGTACGGTTGCGAGAGTAGTGGAAACGGCGCGCTTGCGATCCAATTGGGAAGGCCGGGATCATCATAAATAAAAACTAATTACCAATGCCTCTCAGCGGGTCGTGTGAGCAGCAGCAGGAGGGCGCGACTTGCGTTAGCGATGCGGGGATGGAATGGGATGGCCTCAGCGCGACGCGGCTCGGCTGTCTGCACCTTCTTGACGCTCATTTCCCGGAAGCTGCTTGTCAGCCCTCGTTGCGCACAAAATTGCGTGTTTTCGGGTTTGCCAATGAACCACTTAAAATCGACTAACTTATATCTAACCACTATGAGGCAATAAGCTAAGAGATGTGGGAATAAGACCTGGAGAAGGATTGTTGCTGTGGCTTGTCAGATGCAATGGTAGGGGAGTTTCCAGATATCACATCCAGCCCAGGACCGACGGCTAAAGAGGCGCCCTATTCCTTACAGTCTCTACTGTTCCTATAGTATTCCTGTTATTTAAACATGGAACGACGGCGGTGGTATTGGCGGACGACAAAGACAACAGTGATAGGTGTTAACATTGGTGAAGGTGAAAGGGCCTGGATGCATCGGGTAGGTAGGGGATTGGGGTTAAGGGTTCCCAGGTTGATGCCACTTTACGCGAACCAACACGTCTCCTCCACCCGCGATGCCTCGTTTCAAGCCCTTCGCCCCTGCTGACTTTCATGTAGGTAAGCCTTGTTCTGGGTCGGTTTTCCGATCCCGGTCAGCAGGCGGGTCAGGTCTCAGCGGGACGGACGGGTAGGACATGCTCGCGGGAGGAAGGGTAAAGGCAGCGAGCAAGCGGATGCTTATGGGTGAACCAATGGATCTGGAGCAGTACCGCATTTACCTGATTAACCCAGTCCAAGGCGGAAGAGCAACTACTGGAAGCGAGTCTCGCTCGGACGGGCGAGTTAGACACAGGGATGGTGATATACAAGGGAAACGGGTAGGAATGCACGCATAAATACTTCTAATACAGAATGATGCAGATACAAGGAGAGAAAGAGACGGCCAAGTCAGCTATGCAGTGTGTAATCCTCGCTATCACCTTGGCTGACATTACCTCAACGCGTGGTGTATGGCTATCCCAGTTTGGTTGGACAACCGGCCTAACCGTTGACGCGTGAGCACTGGCTCTTGCTCTCGCGGAGAGGGGACGTAGGGGGACGTGGGCGGCTAAGATATGCGTTCTTCAGCGTTCTGCGCCGTTAGGCTGTCCCCGTAACGGAAGGAAGGAAGCCCTTCTGGGCACCTCGGCCGATACACTAACTGAACTGAAGGTACCTAAGTAGATACCTAGCCAAAGTACTCTCAGTGGGCGGTGCAGTGAGAGGGAGACGCGCACCGGAAGTGGACTCGAGTTTTTTTTCTCTCTCGGTGGAGACGTGATTTGGGAGAGGCTGGACTCGACGTGAATGAGGGGCATCTGCGTGCATTGTGAGGTCAGAGACAGGCTGAACTCGAGATGGCTGGATGGAAAAAAGCGGTCAACTTTATGTGAGGTTTCCAAGGTGAGGACTTTGTGAAGGGGAAACAGTGAATTTGAACAAAATGTCTAGCAAACAGCCTCAGCAAAAAGAAAGCACAAGAGACGAAGAGGAAGATACCCGGCAGTCCGTGTGTGATGAACCTAAGGGATAATTAGCGGTTGAAACACCCATTTAAGCTCCGTAGGTGGTCCCCCTTCAGGCGCTCGAGGCCTGGAAACGCGGCCTGCTCCAGCGCTGTGGTCCCTAGAGCGTGGACCCCTACCCGCTGTAGAGATCTCTTCCCGGGCGCCATCACCGCTAAAGGAAACCCGCGCCGGGGTACCTAGAGTACTTCTGACCGGCGCCACACGCGCGACCTCACGCCAAACGCGATCGCGTCCAGACCACGCTCCGTCCCACTAATGGAAGGAACCATCAAAAAGGTCCCGATCCCAGGCCCAGTCACTCGCACCTGCACTCCGGGCCTCCTTCCACCAGACCTGCAACCACTTTGACAGTTTTGCAACCTCTAGTGGGAAATAATTGTTTCTGGCCAACTTCTCAAAGGCCTCACCATCCTTCCTTCACCTTCGTCCTGTATATCCTTTACAAAGTCTCGACCCTGCCTCTCGCCGGTCCTCCGCCCAACACGACTTACACGTCTGATATACGAATCCGCCTACTCGAAAAAACGCGCCCCTCTCGCAACGCGGTGGAAAGGGCTCACATATCGAGAAAGACGCACACAAAAAATACTCGAAAAGAATCAGAACAGGGAAACAAGACCACATCCACTCGGGGGACTTCACTCTTTTTGGCTGGGCATGCCTTCGTCGCCGCAATGATGGACTCGTCGCCTCAATCCAAGCTCCCGGAGCCCACCCTCCCCTCGGCCGGCACCAAGCGTCCTGCCCCGAGCCTCCTGCCGCCGTTCGAACCTTTGTCTTCCTCTCCGGGATTCCCTCGGCCCTCCAAGCGACAGGCACGTACCGCATCCATGGTTGCAAACAGCGCCTACCTCAAATATCCTACTCCGATCCCGACTTCGAGCACCGGCATCCTCTCTTCGTCTCCGCCCCGCGTTCACTCAAGACCCGGCGGTTCCTCGCGTGCCCAGTCGACCGTCTCCGAACGCACACCTCTTGGAGCTGTCAACTCCATCGAGCTCAACGACAATGGAGAGACTCTGCTTATGGGTCGCTCCAGTAACTCTTCCCACTACCAGCTCTCCGCCAACCGTCTCGTATCCCGCGTACACGTCAAGGCGCGTTATGTCCCAGCGCCCTCGGCATTGGAGCCGAACAAGATCGAGATCTTGTGCAATGGTTGGAACGGACTGAAGCTGCACTGCCAGGGCCGAACGTGGGAGCTCCTTAAGGGCGACTCTTTTACCTCGGAGACTGAGGGCACCGATATCATGCTCGACGTCCATGATGCCCGCGTCATGATCCAATGGCCGAAGCGGGACCAGCGTGATCGTCTTGCGAGCCCCGAGTCCGTATGGGGCGACTCTCCGCCACGGCACAATGCCCGTGCCGCCGCCGCCGCTGCGGACCTGCTGCAGTCGAGCCCTCTGCGTCGTACCTCGCGCATCACGTCTCCCGACTCGCCGACGCCTGCTCACATGACCAGCTCCCAGCGACTGCAGGCTCTTCTCCCCACGGATGACGGAGATGTGCACATCTACGAGGACTCCAGCGCAGATGAGCCGGAGCTTCCCAAGCTCGCCGACTCTAGTGCCGCTGTCGGTCAGAGCTTCGCGACTGAGGTGACCAACTCGTTCTCTTCGGAGCTCAGTGATCCCGAGGACGAGAACGATCCTGACGAGGAGAACGACCCCATCGTCCACTCTTTCGGTCCGTTCGGTGCCGACATCTCCAACCGTCTTGCCTCCGTGCTGGCCCGTTCGCCTAAGTGGCCCGGCGGTCCCAAGCACACCCGCCTCGCTCCGGTACGCGACGAGTCGAACCCCTCCAGCCCCGTCTCCGCGCCGCCCAAGTCACCGAAGGAGGAGCAGGAGCAAGAAGCCGAGCGACCGAAGGAGCCTCCCTATCAGAACTCCGCTGTGCGCAACCACGTTGTCAACCAGCTCGCCTTCTCTCGCCTCTCGTCCAACCCGCTGTCGACCATCATGAACAACCTCCCCACGGAGGAGAAGAGGGGTCTGACCAAGGACCAGCTGCGCAGTCTGCTCGAGAACACGGCGTGCATCGGCATCATCCAGCGCCAGGGCAAGGACGCCGCCGGCAAGCCGCTCGAGAGCGAGTACTACTACGTCCCCGAGGCCGACGACGACGAGCAGCGCCGCTTCGCCGTCACCGACGGCCTGCGCAAGCCCAGTCTTCGGAACTGTCGAAAGCAGCACAAGGTAAGCTTTGCCGAACGGACGTGGAGTCGCTTGGAGGTCGAAACTAACGCGCTCACTAGCAATATTACTGGAAGCGCCCGCGAACACCTTGAACAATCCCTGCTCTGGTTTTCATCCCAACTTGCATTTTTTTTGGCCTGCACCCAGGAACCTTGCTTTTGCTGAGCTGATGCCCTGCACACGCACGACGCACATCGTGTGCATGAGCAACAATCACGCTCCCCTTCTACTGTCCATACCGACCACCACCTTGGCTTCAAAACCACACCGGATAGGCACTCTTTATGTACTGGTTGCATAGCGCAAGGCGTTGATGGATTCGCTTACCCTTTTTTTGTTTTTTCTTACTACTGTATGATTCACTGCTACTATACCTCGGGTTCCCCTTATTCTTATTCCCAGACGATTCCCCCACAAACACAACCCGCTAGACGAGATCCATGCATTACACCCCCGGTCCAGGCGACGATTTGGAGCGAGCGCAGGGCATACGTTATTAGGTAGAAATTCTTCCAAGTTTTCACGTCGGCGGCCTTCTTTTTTTTATCCTTTTGCGAGCGCGCGAGCGCACGTGCGATGGGAAAGGGAATGGTGTGGAAAGGGGTTCAGGTACGGGGGCTGGGGCGGATGGAAAACGGATTTGACGAGGTGATGGTGGCAATGTTAGGAAAAGAACGACGAATACTTGAATTGAGCCTGGCGAATAAAACACGAACTTTATTGCTAGAAGTATCTGCTATGGATGAATGGGTTGATGCTGGTACACTTTGCTGTAAGATATTGGGTTCACGCGGACGTTGTGCTTTACAGGATCGTCACTGGCTGGAAGCTTCAATTCGAGATATTTCCCCGTCCAAACGGTATCGCAAAGAACGCATGCAATGTCCGGTTTGACAAAAACTGAAAACTGGGGTTCGACTAAAGCTGCTCTTCTATTAAGATACCAAATTACGACATCGAAGGGCGATGGAAGTCACGATCACAAGCGAACTGCTTGCTGCCTGTGGTCTCGATCCTCGAGGAGGAGGTGAAGCTCATGTGGGTCCCTCCCCCACACGAGAAACCCCGGTTTCCCCACCTCCGATAACGTCCGATAAGCTAAAAAGAGCAAGTGTCCGGGCCTCGACCGACCGCTTTTATTCTTTTTACCCCGCAATGACGGCGGTGGTTCATTCACGTTCCTCCCGTCCCCTTCCACACCACTTGCATGCTCATGCTCGCCTTATTTTCTTAGTGCTTCCTGTCGTAATAAGAGCACATTCAGATGGGGGGGAGGGGGATGGGGGAAATAGTGTACAACACCCACCATCTCTGCCGTTGACCTGCAAAAGCTAACGTTCAGCAGCTAACAGCTAACAGCTTCCCACCTACGTAACGAGCTGCACGTCTACCGGAAAGCATGTGCTTTTCTCCCCTATTTGATTCTCTGAGTGGTTGTTTTTTTATCATATGCGTATGGTTTGATGGTGTGGGTGAAGATCGACGTAAACTTGGTGTGGCGAAAAAACTCGCAGGGCGAGCGGCGAAATATGATGCTATCCCCCCCTCTTCGCCGTGGGCCGATCGTCGTCTGATGCAATTGCCCAATAAAGGGACAATGCTGACGGGGGGTTTTCGGGGACACACCTCCAGCATCTAGACTCTTTGACCGGGGGGCAGGCGAGGTCGGGATTGGATGGCCTAGGATTTTGGTGTTACCGGTTGCGCTGGCTGGCCTGCTATCGTTCGGCAGACCTTGAAGGTGCATTGGACCCTTGAAAATGAAGAAGGTGAAGGGGCAATCTCCCGAGAAGGAGGAGGGGTGAGAGGGGAGGGGGTGCGGGATATTTCATTACCTTCCTTCCGATGATAAAATAAGGGAAAGCTCTCCCAACCCTTCGCACTGGTAATTTAAAATCTTCATTCCATCCCTCCTCCGGTGTAAACAAAACCTCTCAATTTATCTATTCCTACGATCCCAAGTTGACCTCCAAACACCCATCGCCAAATCAACCAACCCACCAGAACATCTCTCTCCACCTCCATAACCAGACCAAAACCACTCTTTCCCCTGGGACGGTCAGAGAGAGAAAGATCACAAAAACCGCCAGAAGAGAAAATAAGAAAAATAAAAATGGCCTCCCAAACCGCGATGAACAACACCGCCGAAACCGCCGCGCCCCGCGCCGCACCGCCCTCCTCCAACCCGTCCACCCACTCCGCCGCCGACGCGGCCCGCGCCATCGAGCGCACCAACAGCTGGAAGCCGTCCTTCGAGCGCCGGCAGAGCTGGAACAAGGAGGACCAGAAGCGGGAGCTGCAGATGAGCCACATCGACAACGTCAAGACCGGCCCGGGCTTTACCGAGCGCGGTTGAGTTCTCTGGGGGGCTCTCTCTGTGTACTCTTCCTTCTCGCGTTTTTTCCTCTCTCACGCGAATTCTGGTTTGGTCCGAGGCGAGGGGTTTTTGTTGGGGTTCTGCGGAGCGGATTCAGGGGCAAAAAGCAGCACGACTGGGTATCACAAATGGAATTCTGGTGTCACGAAGTTCGGTAGTTTGACCAGCAGTGGACGATGGGAAGGGAATTAGTAGGGTATTATTAGGCGTTCAAAAACAATTGCATGATTAAAGTACGACATTGGCTCACGAGCAGTTATCAACCATTGGTTAAGTTATTACTGTGTGCCATTGATTCCAGTGATTCGAGCCTGTTGTTCCGTCCCGCAAACCTAAAACTAAGTAAATAAAGACCCGAGATGAGTTGGGGCTGTTTCGAGAAACCAGTCGCATCTCGGCGACTACTATTGGTACATGTGGAGAGGGTAGAAGCAAAAGATAGGAATAACCAGGCATGCTTGTGCCAATGCCGCATCCTACAACCGTGTAAGATGTATATAACCCGCCGTAAGTGTGATGTAAGGAAAAAGGCCATCATGAGAACCACAGCCATCCGCCTACTGCCCCTTCGGGCCGCGGCCTTCGCTGCCTCCCGACTTGAGGAACTCTCCAGCCACGCCAATGGCATACGATATGCCTCCCACCCACACGGCGCCGAGGAGGATTCTCTTGGCCCTGCTCTTCTTCCGCGGTTTGGGAGGTTCAAAGTCCCGGCTGTCGCAGGCAACCGTGTTGCGCCTCCTCAGCGAATTCAATGGTGGTGGGGGTTTATCCTCCGCCTCCGCCCCTGGGTAATCATAGTTGAGGTAGCCTGTAGGACTGGAAGAGTAAGCGCTTGGTACAACGGGGTCCCTTCCCATCATGTCGATGGGGTTCACCTTTGGCGCCTTGTAGGTCGTCGGCTTCTCGATAGCGGGAGCGAAAGAAGCAGTGGTCTGCTCCGTGGTGGCCACACCCGCCTCGCGGACCTTCCGGAAAACTAGGACATCTCCGCTCCCGGAAACAATCTCGTAACCTTCCCTCTGAAGGGGGCTGAAGTATGGGAAGAACTTGGTCGGGTTGGACAGCCTTAGGAGAACCTCGGCCGGGGTCAACGGTGTCGCACTGTCAGGGACCACAGACGTGGTCTCGGCCATGTTGATGGTCTGCATGGTTGGGTCAAAGGCAAGGATCTTGTAGACCACGGGCTCGCGAAGTTCCTCCTTAGCAGCAGAAGAAACAATACCCTCTGATTTTGCAGCAGAGACGGCTTCGCCCGAAGCTCCAGCATCTGTAGACGAATCGGCGACCGTGCCGTAAGAGCGGACGTAAGCGGGCCAGGTCTGCTTGCCACCGCACTCCTCAGCGTAGCTAACCTCGAGGCCTTGCGGTTCTTTCGAGTATGGATCTGGGGACCCTTGCTTTCCCGCAGGTCGAGACTTGAAGGCAGACGGCCGGTTCAGCGCTGGCTCCAGTCTGGACTCCAAGCTAGGGAAGCTCTCATCAAAAGAGGCAGGCTCAACCTCGTCACACTGCACGCTCTGTTGCTTGCTCTCCTCGTACTTTTGGGTCTGCTCCATCACCTTGCTCCAATTTCCGGAAAACTCCTCTGGAAAATCTGTGACATAGTTGCCAGTCAAGTCCTTCTTGGGCAAGTTTTCCTTGGGCGAATCTTCCTCGGGCTTGGTTTTCTGCCAGGCCTTGCTCTTTGACTTGCGGAGGCTGACACGGGCAGCTTTGCTCGAGATGTCCCAGTTGACCTCGAATCGGGGAAGGTCAGATTCGAGAACTTGTCTGTTGTTAGTGCTGTAATCCCGGCGGGACTGTCCAGAAGAGGTAGGAATCTTGGCCCGTATATCGCTGGCTCGGAGAAGATCCAAGTCGTCGGCCCTCTCCTGCTCGGTCGCGTCGGTGTTGAGAAAGCGACGTTTCGACTTGGCTGCAATCTCCGCATCAAAGTCACTTAATCCTTGGGAAACCGGGTCGACCTGCTCGACAGGCTTGCCGTTGGGCTCATTGTATCTGTACGATTGATATTTCTTGGCCTCGTCAAAAGCCACTTGGTCCCAGTCTGGTTTGGGACGTTGGCTCTCTGGCTCGTCGTACTCAACGGGTTTGTGTTTGGCCATGTCCTCGGGCGCAACCGGGGCAACCATACTCTCTGGTGTCTTGCCCTCACCTCTCTTGAAAGCCACCGGGCCATACGTGCCCAAGTCCGTGTACTGCTTCGAAGCTTCCTCGGGATGCATCGGCGGCTTGCCGTGAGGCTCGTTCCAGCCGATCGGTTCGTACTTGCCCAAATCCGTGTAGGCTTTTGAAGCTTCTTCAGGGTGAATCGGCGCATGGCCGTGGGGTTCATTCCACGCAACGGGGCCGTATTGATCCAGGTCAGGGTACGCCTTGGATGCTTCTTCGGGATGGACTGGAGGCTCCCCAAAAGGCTCGTTGTAAGCCATCGGACCATACTTGTGTAGGTCGTCGTAGCTCTTCGACTTTTCCTCGTCAGTGAGAGGACGCGCACCCTCCGGCTCATTGTAGCCGCTCGGACCGTACTTGTGGAGGTCGTCATAAGTTGCCGTCTCTGCGACCTGCTTCTCGTTGTGCATGACCGGCCCATACTTGTCCAGGTCTTCGTACTTCTCGTTTGCTGCGGGAACCTCGGCATCCTCATTGTGCATGACGGGACGGTACTCGTCAAGATCTTCATAGGCCGGCTGCGAGAGCTCTTCAGGTGGGCCCTCGGTGAGCGACGGGTTCGCATACTTGTGGAGGTCTTCGTACTTCGGCTCAGACTCCACCTCCTCGATGAAGTCTTTGAGGCCCACCGGCTTGTATTTGTGCAAATCGTCGTACTTGGGCTCATCGGAAAGTTGCTCGGCGTCCAGCTCCTTGTCCATGACGGGCTTGTACTTGTCCAGATCCGCATATTGCGGGGTCCCCGCATCCCCACTGGCCTCGGCCCACGGGGTGCCATCAAGCGGGACCTGACCATACTCCTTCAGCTCATCGGCCGGTGGAACCCCGTCTGGGAAGAAGGGCTCCTGGGTGTCCTTGGCCGACGGATTGTCAAAAACCGATGGAGATGACTGCGTTGATTGAACCTTTCGGTTTGTGATCGGGTCAATCTCAGAGTCGGCACCCCTACTGGCGGTTGTCGTCGACTTGCCCCTGGTCTGGCTGCCCAAGTAATTGCGGATGTTTTGCAGAGGCGACTGCCAAAGATCGTATTCGTACGAGCCCGCGCGCTTACCCGTAAAAAGCGAGTTGATAGCACTGCGCTCGACGTCCTCGATGTTTTGGCCGGGCCGCGACCCCGGAGCTTCACTGGATCCAGGCTTCACTGGATCTTCGTCCGCGTATCTTCCCTTGGAATGGGTGTGGCCGTGTCTGATCCAACACTGCGCCATCATTTTCTGCAGCACTATTCTTGAATCCTCGCCGCGCGTGCTGGGATCCCACGATAGCTTGCGGTTTATCGACTCCATGTACTTGTAGCTGACGTTGCGCTGTCGCTGTCGCAGCTGGCGCTGGAGCTCGGGATCCAGGTAGGCAGACCACGCGCGAAAGCGGAAGCTGCGTGTCTGGCCATAGTGGCTTGCCTTCGTGGGGACCGGGTTCGCGTGGACGAGACCTCTCACTGCGGAGTTTCTGCCAGCGAGGAGGCCGCCCGCACGGGGCGAGGAGCGAGGAACGTTGCTGAGCATGATGAATAACGAGTGCTTCGAGCTTTTACCATGCCTCCATTACTAGTAGTACCGAAAGGTCAGCAACCAGGAAAGTAGGAGGCCGAGACAGCTGGGCTGGAGATCGATCGCGGCAGCCGGCAGTTGCGTCCAACTGCACGTGAATAAACCGGAACAACTTACACAACGAAAACCAACGAGGGAAAGTACGCAATCAAGCGCCCACATGTAGGCCGTGGAACACGATATTTCGAGAGTCGAAGTTGAAGTGTTGAGGAAATTGGAACGAATCCGCCACCTGCGCCATGCAAAGAGGGGATGGAAGAAGGTGTGGCCGGCGAGGTTGGACGAGCAAGAGTCTAACAGGAGAGAAGATCGATGGAAGACGGGATGGGCAGATCAAGAGGGAGCGACCAGCGGCAATCAGCTGCGAATGACCGGCTTGGGCTCAGGCAGGTACTTCGTCCTCCCGTGAGGTAACCTTGTACGGCGAGGTATCTGACCTCACCTGGTGCTACCTAGGTAGGTACCGAGGAAGCTACCTAGGAAGGCGTAGTGCAATAATACGTAGCAGTACGGATACGCTGGGGGTGAGAGAGGATCCACAGCTACCGCTCCCTAGCGCCCTTCCCGCAGTGAGCAAAGTGGGCACCGAGTGCAGTAACTGGCCGCAAACCGCTGGACAGCGGGGGACTTTGCGCTGCGGTTTGCGGGGTAGCCTTCTGTGGCCCCCTCGACGCCGCGTGAAACCGCCGAACGACACCGAATTAGCGATCCCAAGCTCGCCGAGGGACTCACTAAGGGAGCGTCTGGCAGGGAGCCCTGGCGAAGGCCTGACTGCTGAAGGCGCTCAGTGGTCTGCCTGGGCACGAAGTGGAGCAGACAGAAGCTGGGATGAGAAAAAACCAATGAGAAGGCCAAGATAAGACAGGGCTTCTATCCGTGGAGCACAGACGACAATGCGCACGGATAAGGCCAGAAGTGGGCTTAGTCACGTGCGAGGAACCCATCGATGACCGCATCGCCGTAGGGTGGGGGGAAGCAGCGTCGGTACGTACAGTGTACATAGTAATACCAGATGGTGGTTCCTCGATGCGATGGGGCAGCTTGGCTGCTTTCATTCGCCGTGCATCGGCCTGAGTCAACCGCTGGGCCGTCCTGCAAGGCTGCACGGGCAACGATCAATTCTCGAAGCTACTTTACAATCCAATGCGACGACCCTTTCTCCGTTTGGGGCGATTTGGATTTGCATCAGCCGGACCTTTTATAGAGCACGAAACACCCGCCGACCGAGAATCAATTTGCTTTCCGACCGTTGGCACATCGGCTTCAACTTCTATTTCTGCTCGTCCAATCTTTTTTTCTGGATTATCCGCGGCGCATCTGCACTGTACCCCGCCAACGTCATTTTCGAGCTCCGATGCGTGCCGCGCGCTAGGTCCTTCAACAAGCTGCAGCTGCCACGAATTTGCTCAAAACACCACACTCCGCTAACCACTAGATCATGTCCCGTGCCTTTGGAAAAGGCGGTCGCTCCGCCGGCGCAAAGGGGTTTGGTACCCCCGCGCGAGGTGGATTTGGCGGCTTCTCGTCTGCATCCGACGGCAGCGGCCTGTCTTACCTCGCCGAACCTCCCGACTTCTCCTCCCTGTCCGATGCGAACGTCGTCGTCTCCTTCAAGAACGTCCTCAAGAAAGATGCTACAACCAAGGCGAAGGCGCTGGAGGAGCTCTTGGCATATGTGCAGGCTCATCCGTACGAGAAAGACGGAGGCGCAGAAGAGGCAGTGTTGGAAGCATGGGTGCGTAGTCTCCGGGATATCCATTTTGATGACCAGCTAGTAATGTATGTAACAGGTACAAATTTACTCTCGTACTTCCATAGACAACTCTCGTCGCGTCCGCGAACTCTCCCACACCCTACAGTTCGAGTTGATGAAGTCGGCTCGAAAGCGCATGGAGAAAAACATCCCCAAGATCGTTGGCGCCTGGCTTGCGGGTCTGTATGACAAGGACCGAGTGGTTTCGAGAGCAGCGAACGATGGGCTTTCTTCGTTTCTGAACAGCCCGGAAAAGGTCGTTCTGTTCTGGAAGAAGTGCCAGACCCAGATTCTGTCGTACGCGACGGATGCGATCCAGGAGACCAAGGATACTCTGAGCGATGAGAGGTCGACGACACCCGACGATGCTGAGGCGAAGTACCTCCGAGTTGTTACCGCCAGTCTTTCCCTTGTCCTTGGCCTTCTCCAGAAGTTGGACCCAGCCGATGTCCAGAAAGAAGAGGAGGCATACGACAACTTCTTTGCCGAGGAAAAGGTCTGGAAGAGCGCGACTTTGCCCGACAACTCGGTCAGAAAGGCAGCCTGTCAACTTCTGTGGGTATGCTTAGACAAGAGGCTCGACTCCGTTTCATCGCAACTCTCTCGCTTGAAGAAGATCTTCGTCGCTGAGGGTCTCAAAAGCAGCCAAAGCGGCTCGGCTGTTGAATACGTCAGGGTTCTTACCAGGCTGACTACCAAGTTCCCTGAGATTTGGACGAGTTCGATCGAGAAGAAGACGCCAATTACCAGGCTCAATGCCTTCTTGGAGAAGGGGTCCCAGGGCAGCTCTGCAAAGTACTGGGAATACCTCGAACAGCTCATTGTGGCCATCCCAACCGAGCACTTCACTCCCGAAGCTACCGCTGATGCCCTCAAGTCGATGAGAACGGGTGTTACTCGCAGAGAAGAGCCGCGATTCAATGCACCCACAGCTTGGACGTGCTATGTCCATGTGGCCAAGCATTTCCTCGAGAACGTCCCGTCAGATGGCTCCCGAGCCAAGATCGTTCAGGAAAACCTCTTTCCCTTGCTCGAGCACTTCCTTTTCCCGACACCTGAGAATGCTGCCTGGGAGATTGGCGGTGCCGGACGTTTGGGGGTGCTCAGTGAGGTCTTTGAGGTTGCTGCAGATGCCTCTTCTCCAGAGCTGATTCAAGCAACAACGGAGGAAATGGCGACCCTCTCCGATGCTTTCTGTGCGAGGATATCAAACTCATTACCGGAAGTGTCCCAGGGCTACGAAAAGTCTCAGGAGGGAATTGCCTCCGAAGGCGATAGGTGGTTTAACTTGGTTGGCCAGGTTCAGACCAAGACCAAGGCTTCTACGACTGGTCCGGCACAGCTTCTTATGGGCCCCTCCAAGGCCGTCATCACACATGCGCTCAACCTTCTCGATAGCAGGAATCTGAAGCCATTCGGAGCGGCCAGGGTGCTGTACAACGTTGGCAAAAGTGCCCCGCGCGTTTGGCAAGATGCCGAGGCAGCCCAAGCTTTGGAGCAGTTTCTCTTGAAGCAGGGTCGCGAACGCATGGATGTATTGATTGGGTCCCGATCCGCAACGGACCTCTTGAGCTGCGTCTCTATTCTCGGCTCGCTGGAGGGACAAGGGGAGGCGTACAGCTCCATCTGGAAGACATGGATAGATGCACTCCTGGCTCTTGCTGATGAAAAGCTTACCGTCAAAGGCATCGAACGATTGATTGCAAACCCCCATGCCTCAAGTCTTTCCAAATCGCACGAACAGCTGCAGGAATTCCTCGGAGCCAAGTGCTCTAGCGCCGCTCGTGGGGAGTCGGATTCTTGGACCCTTTTTGAGGCAGCGTTGGGCAACGACACGGCGACAGAGTCTACGGCAAAGCAGCTGGTTGACAACAGCATTGCCTCATTGTCCCAAGATAAGCAAAACTCTACACATGCGCTACGGGCGCTGGAGATGATCGCGAACAACAAGCCCGGGATCCTGTCCAAGGATGAGTCGACTCACATGGCTATCATCGCCGAGCTGCTTGGCCTGGCTGAGCTCGACGACAAAGTAGTCTCGTCCCGTGCGGCCTCCCTCAAAGCTCTCCTGGAACAACCTCAAGACGGCACATCGCCGCTGGTCACGATTATCCAGAGGAATCTTGAGGACGCTGGCCAGCAATCACTCGGGTAAGTAATCGGACATCGTTTGACAAGCAAAGACTCGCTGACCGTTCGTAGAATTGATACACTAGTCCAGCAGGCTCTACAGGCGTCCAAGTCAGGCTCCGTTAGCCCCGAAGACCTCTTCCCAAGCACAAACGTTTGGATGCAGCATCTGTCGGTCTTCCTGCAAGGCTCCCTCAACCCGTCCCTATCTATCACCAGCAACTTAGGGGGTGCACACTTCCTCGTTCAACCCTCGCAGCAGACGCAACGCCTCCGTGTGCGTAGAGACCGAGATGGACACTCTATCCCAGCCAGGATGGCGTCTTACACCTCCAAGCTGCTGTTGTCGGACATTTCCGTTTCCACTCTGCCAGAAAGCTTCCAGGTTGAGCTGCTCTACCTCCTCTGCGTCTCGGTTCAGATTGTATCAGACCAGATCACCCTGATGGACGAGAACAAGCTGTTCTTGAACCTCGAGGCTGGCGATTCGCTTGCCATCGCCGAGTCATTTGTGTCTTCTACCAGAGTCACGATCAACTCCATCGCCGACAACGCCAGCGGATGGCGAGACGGATCAGACTCCGGTTCTACGAAATTAGTCAAAGGCCTCATCGACATTATGAGACAGGAGACGAAGGAGCTGGTGCCCCTGGGGCTCTACAGCTCCAGGGCTTTGAGCGAGCTTCTTCAGACTCTGGTCGAGAAGCACGGGTTCCCTGCTGCAGGTGACGAGAAGATCAACCAGCTCGCCACACTGAGAGCCACGCCCCCTACGATTCTCGCAGCAACCGCGGTCCTTACTGGGTTCGGCGAGAGTCTAGAGTCTTCCAAGGCCATTAACAACCTCTGCAACCGCCTCGTCAGTGACGTTGCAGGAGCAAGCATTGAGCCGGAAAAGGCCGAAAAGGCACTCATGATTCTCGTCCTTCTCAACGCTTCACTACAGGTCTACGAGGTCGGCGAGATCCCCGTGGCAAACAACCGTATCGTCTTTGCCGTCCGCCAAATTACCTCGTGGCTGGAAGACACCCTCAACCTCACATCCGCGCTGTCGACGGAGATTTGCCGTGCATTGCAGAGGTTGCTCCCCAGCATCAAGGACGTCTACGGCCCGCACTGGGACAAGACGATTGAGTTCTCCACCGCCCTATGGGCAAAGGCCTCGGACGACCGCCTGGATGAGTCGCTGCCGTACATCCACACCTCTTTGAAGCTCATGACTGCCCTGGAGACCCTGTCCGAGCCCAATGACGACTTGGAAGAGGCTCTCAAGGAATTTGCGGAGACAAAGTCCCTGTCATTGATCGAGCTTCTCAAGCTCACGCGCGAGAAGAGTACCCAGCCCCTGGAAATCGTCGACGCCATCATCTGCAGACAAGTCGACAAGATCCCCCTCAAGCACGTCTCCGACCTCTCAGACCTCTACGGCCTCATCGCCGCCGACTCGCGCTCGATCCAGACCGCCGCCTTCAACCTCCTCCACCGCGCCCTGCCCGCGCAGCAGGAGGAGCTCTCGGTCAACGTCCTCCTCGACAAGAGCGACGCCCGCCTGCCGGACGAGCTCCTCTCTCTCCTGCTGGACGCCCCGACCCTCGAGCGCTACCCTGACGAGCTCCTCGCCCAGTTCCCCGTCGCCATCCGCTCGTACCTGCTGTCCTGGCACCTCGTCTTCGACGCCTTCTCCACCGCCTCCCTCAAGGTCCGCAACGACTACACGGAGCACCTCAAGACGGAGAACTACATCGCGCCCCTGCTCGACTTCACCTTCGACGTGCTGGGCCACTCGGCCGCGCACCCGCTGAACCTCGAGAGGGAGGGCCTCACGGCGCGGCACATCACCTCGTACGACCTCGCGCTCGCCGACGCCGAGCCCGACGAGCGGAACCTGCACTGGCTGCTGGTGCACCTGTACTTCCTGACCCTCAAGTACACCCCCGGCCTGTTCAAGGCGTGGTACCTCGACTGCCGCTCCAAGCAGACGCGCATCGCCGTCGAGGGCTGGATGACGCGCTACTTCTCGCCCATCATCGTCTCCGACGCCCTCGACGAGGTGTCCGCCTGGGCCGCGTCCCAGGACCCCCCCGCCGACGACGACGAGAAGGAGCTCGTCGTCAAGGTCAGCAAGACGGGCAAGGAGATCACGGCGGGCTACGAGGTGGACGAAAGCATGGCCTCCATCGCCGTCAAGGTGCCCGCGGCGTACCCCATCGAGGGCGTCAGCGTCGTCGGGCTCAACCGCGTGGCCGTCAGCGAGAAGAAATGGCAGAGCTGGCTTCTGACCACTCAGGGCGTCATCACCTTTTCCGTAAGTCTTTTCCCTCTTTTTTTTTCCAGATCTTATCGACAGCGTCACTAACCAAAGGACCACAGAACGGCAGCATCATCGACGGCCTCTCGGCTTTCAAGCGCAACGTCGTCGGCGCCCTCAAGGGCCAGTCCGAGTGCGCCATCTGCTACTCCATCATCTCCACCGACAAGAAGATGCCCGACAAGCGCTGCCAGACGTGCAAGAACCTGTTCCACCGCACGTGCCTGTACAAGTGGTTCCAGAGCAGCAACCAGAACACGTGCCCGCTGTGCCGCAACCCGATCGACTACCTGGGCTCCGATACCAAGTCGCGCCGGCGCGGTGACGATTATTGAACTTGGGGGAGAGAGTTGGGAATCGAGTAGATGGCGAATTCGGCTGGAGTCAGATATGAGAGATGCGCGGGGGTATACTTGGATGGGGAGTGCTTATGCATTTTGTAGGTCGGGCAGTTAGGAGGCATAAGGAAAGTCACGTTTAGAAAGAACAAGTTCATATTCCTGTCTACAAATGCAAAAATGAAATGATACACATCTGGGTTTGCGACTCCTGGCTTGACTCCAGGTCAAGCAGATTTTCCAGCCCGGCCGCCAGCGATTAGGATCTCAGACGGTCGAGAGCCTCACCAATCCTGCGCTGAAGCGCCGCGTCCTCCTCAAGTTGCAGCTGTCGAGCCGCATCGTCTACCGCGTCGGCGTCGGCCTCCTCCACATCCACGCCCACGTCCTCCCATCCGTCATCCTCTTCGTCCATGTCGTCCGCAGACGAAGAAGAGTCGATGCTGACAGGCCCGGAGACCGTGTGGCGCCGGTAAGTGTGCGCGGGGCGGCCGGTGCGCTTGCGGACGCCGACGGGGCGGGGGGCGAAGATGAACTTCGCGATGGCCTGGGCCCTTTCGATCTGCCTCCTCGTGTTGGCGTCGTGCTGGGCGGTCTGCTGCTGCGCTCTCTTCTCGCGCTCCATGGCGGAGTGCCTCGGCTTTCTCTTGCCGGAATTTGCCTCCGCCATCGCCCTTTTGGCCTCCAGGGCGGCGGCTTGTTTATCTTCTTCCTCCTTCGCCTCTCTTGCTTTTCTCTCTTTCTGCTTCTGTGTTGCAACGCACATCCGGCACTCGGTGTTGTATCCTGCTGACTTGTAGTGGCCGCACTTCCGGCATTCTTCGATGTGACCTTTGGCTATACAGCGGACGGTGTCCACTCCGCCACAGATCGCGCAGTGGTGGATCACACTCCCGCCGACTGGCTTCTTCGCAAGGTCTGCGATGGCCTTATTACCTCTCTTATTGGTTTTGCCCTCTGCCCGTCGATTACCGTCCCTGTGACCGGTTACCAGAGAATGGTCCTGGTTAGCCTGTTGGCCAACGTTGGGCCCGTTACGGTTCCCCCTCTTATTGACCATGTTGGCTGCTTGAAGCTGCAGGCGGAGTTTTGCCAGTTTCAGAGGAGTCGGAGAAGCTGTGCTGGGGTTCAAGGGTGAGGATCGGGTGCGGTTTGGTTTCGACGATTCGAAAACATCACGGCGGCGGTGTGTATTAATACTGCAATCCCTTGGGTTACGCTTCTTTGTCCTGGCGGGAGTTTGGCTGAATTGTACCAGGATAACCACCTGCAACGCCCCGACGGTTGCGGAGCGTGGGCTCAAAGAATGCCGGGGACACAATCGGCCAGCCTTGACACAATTGCCGTACAATGCAACAACAAGCAGCCGTTACAGGTCGGTCTCCCTGATCATGCCAATCGAATGGCGGCGGTGTGATCACTGCCCTAATACCGAGATCCAGTGCTTTCTTGCAAGCACTTGTGTTGCAGGGCCTTGTAAAGGTCAGAAAAAGACGAAGAGCGGCTTTGACAAAGTGGACTGTCAACTCACCTGTCCAGCACTCCACCTCTTGGAGTCAAAGCGAACCAGGCTTGCGATCAAGTCGCGAGTCTCGGGATCCACTTTAGGCAGGATTGTCTCCCAGGGCTGGCCGTCAAACTTGCGATACATTTCAAAGGGAGGTGTCTTGAAGCTCGCTGCTTCAGGCCAGGTCTCCCGCGTTGGAGTGCCGAGCGTCTTGAAGATGCTCAAGATCAAGCCCAGCTGATTGCCATCTTCGTGTGTCGGTCTCGATTCGAACAGAGGCTTCGGAGGATCTGTGCAGCATTCTGCCAGCATCGTGCCGGCAGCCCACATGTCCACAGATGAACCATACGATTTGTCTCCAAAGAGTGCCTCTGGTGCCCGGTACGGTCCGGTCCCGATGTCCAGGATCTTTGCGTTGGCCGGCTCTGAGACGGCCGACATGGTGGGATGCCAGGCCGTTCCGAAATCTGACAGATAGGCCGGGCCTTCTGGACCGTCGAGGAGAATGGCCTCCGGTTTGATGTCCCTGTGGATGATGCCCTGGGCGTGTACATCTCTCAGGGCGGTAAAGACGTCTTTGAAAATGGCTCGAACTTGTGGGAGCGAGAGTGTTCCTTTGTCGATGACATCGGCCAGGGTGAGCGGCTTGAAGGGAAACGCCAACACGAATCTTTGCTCTTGGTCCCGAAACGTTTCCAGCAATGGGATGCAGGGCCGCTTCAGGGTCGCCAGAATCTTTGCCTCTCGGTGAGGGTTGTGCGGCTCGATGTTGTGTGTTTCGACAATGACCTTCAAGGCGCGGTCCTTGCAGCGGTAGACTTCTGAAGTCAGACCAGTCGCGACGGGCAGGCAGTTTTTGTAGGCGCCGATGGTGACTCCAATGTCATCTTCCGACGGGTTACCTGCATCCAGAGTTGATGAGGCGGGGGCCATATTGGCCGAGCCGACTAGCTGGCAGATCTCATCATATTGAGCCTGGCTTCGTTAGCGTCTATCTCGCTTCATTGACACGGGTGAGCTGCGTACCCTCGACGAAGCATCCCGAAAGGCTTGGTTTTCGACAGAGAATGCCTCGGATTGCGACGTTGCCTTGGCCTCTGGACTGGCAGCTTCCAATACGGCTTTTCTGAAATAGTATTAGAGTGTGCCTTGAAGCTGCATTGGCAACCGAACAACTCACATCTTCTGTATGTTTTCATAGCGCTCGGACGCTGACACCTGCGTCCTCCAATCCGAATTGTCGTCAGTCATGAGGGGCAGTCGAAGAAGATTTCTGAGGTTTGTGAGCTCGAGACAGGGATGGCTAGATGTGCGGGTTAGCTGGCGGCTGCCTTTCAACGGGCTATTAGTGAGCGCCAAGGACGAGGAAGGGACGAGTGGGTGGTGCGGTAGCAGTCCCGGTGTGCCTGCCTCCGATGAGAAGCGATGCGGGAAATTTACCGTGCGAGAACATTCGACGACTGTCCGGACCGGCCCCGCCGAACAGAAACCCGTAGTGCAATCTCCGGGCCCGTACAGTGTCTATCAGTTGAAGGGAGTTTCAGCACGGTACATCTTACATAATGTGGCTTCAGGTACGGTGGGCATCGCAATCTGGCGGGTACCTGGACCCGGCGGAGGCGTTCGGCGTTAAATTGTTGTCTTGCTAATTATTGCTTCATCTTCAGCTTAGCTCTCTCTACCTAGTACATGGGCACGTTGGGGCTAGGGGGGATTTTGAAGGCACTGCAAACGCTAATGCTCCTACTATTACATACATGAGAGCCGCGTGTTGAGCGAAAATGCTGGAGATGAGCAAGCCACCCGCAGAGAGTTAGTTGTCTTCGTCGCAGTTATTGGTGATACCGCGGTGTCGAGATCCTTGCGACGAAAATAAAGGCTGAAAGTGTAAATTCATGCAGTGCCGGCCGCGATGGCAAGGATGGCGCGGCTGGACTCCCGACGCCGTGGTCGGGTGTGTTGGGTTTTGGCTGCCATGCGCACACATAATTCAATTGACGCGTCAGGGCTCTTCCCGTCATCTCATACAGGCACAGGTCTCTGAACCTTGGGAGAGTTACTCGGTGGCTGAAGGAGGCACCGAATAAGCAAAGTGTGAAAGGACGGCAAGGTGCCTTGGAGTTGACGGAACGCGTTCCCGAGTTATGCAAGCCTGGGGCGCCGCCGCCGTCGTTTACAGCGGCAGGGGAGCGAGCGGTGCGTTTCTTTTCCTGGACGGGTCGAGCATCTCGAAGCTGTGCGTGGCGTCTTCTGAATCCAGGCTTGATTTCTGGAACCACGCAAGTCTTCTTCTCTCTCAATTCCAAGTTTAGGTACGACGAATTGGGCTGTTCGTCGGGAATGAACAAACGAAATGGTAACCAGGTCCGTAAGGCGCGTGACGTATTGCAGAAGTTCCCCCCTCCAAGCTAGCCCGTTTCGAGTACAGGAGCCCTGTCAGGCTTGAATACCTGGAGAAATGAGCACGAGATGCGCATAGCCCAAGTACCTCGACACAAGTGGAACCGAGGCGAGAGACAAGTTAAGTTGACTGCCCTACGACTGCACTGCTGCTCTGTCACCCAGGGCTGTGTGCTGTGTAGCTACGTTGAGGTACCCAGTCAGCCAGCTGGGGCTCTGAGTGAGGAGGGACTCCCGCGTTGCAGGGCCGTCCGTGTCCGCCGCTCCCGGGCCAATTTCCATCCCAAACCCAGTGAATTTTAAATTCTCTCCTGGACATGCGCCGAACGTGTCAGGACTCGGACCAATTGGTGTCTCTGGGGATCCAAGGGAAAAAAGGGTAGGTAAAAAGACGTTGTGGTTTTGAGGACCAGAAGGGGAAAAGGGTCGAAGGCTGAGGTACCTTGTGAAAGGTACACAACGTAGGGATCCAGGCAAGGTAAATACCTAGTAGCCTAGGTATCTCGAGAGACAACCCGTGGTGATAGCACTCTCAACATCACAACTGCAAACAGAAACACGAACAGTCTAATCAATTCTTGGGGCATGCCTAGGAGAACTCATCCCTTCGGGTGCGTTGCAGTGTTCCAGCGTGCGAGCCTTACCTCTGGCGACTCCGAAGTACGGAGTTCCAGTGTAGGTACGAATACCTCGTCAGGAGGTACCTCAGTTAGGTACCTCATCCTTATTATCCTCTGTGAGGTGCACCACGACCCCCGGTCCGATCCACTCCACAATTCTCCATCATCAGTCCAGTCCAGTGTCCACCGTCCCGGCCTTCCCACGCAACGCCTTTCCACGTCCTCCCCCCAAGGTCCCGACCCCGTCCCCGTCCCGCCGTCGTCAATGGCCTGCTGCGACTGACTGCCTCGCCCTCGTACGTATCCGTATTAGCGACAGCGCGGCGGAATTAGCCCAGCAACGCCTTCCTTGCCTTTCGTCAGGCCTGGCCTTGCTCGCGAACTCTTTCCGTCCATCCAATCCGCTCGATTCCCTCCGTTCATTTCGCAACCCACCACTACCACTTCTTCCAACCATCTCCTCCTCCATCGCCCTGCTGCGATACAATGCGAATGCTCCTCACCTTGGCGTCACCTCACCCAGCATTATAGACAGCATCGCTATGCGCGCCGTTTTCCTCCTTGCTTTCATTCATCATTCATGATTTTGCGCGCCACTAATTAGACACAATGGATGACCTCGCGAGGGCCGAATACCCTGCCATGCTGGTAATGTTTCCCCATTCCTTTGCCTCGCCATTGCGCCCCCCTCTCAAATACCACTCGAGTGTCCGACCGCCTGCGAAAGGACAAGTCCACGGGGTGTCGAGGCATCTTGCCTCTCAAAGGGCCCTCTGCCATTTCATGGCGGTGTTGCTTGCGGAAGCGCATTGTTTGCGATCTGATTGCTAACCGTCCTTACTCTTTGTCCAGGCAAACCTCCAGCCCATGCAGGCCGTGAACGTCTTGACCGACCGTGTGAAGAGAATAACCAAAATCAATACCGAGATTGCCGACTGGATACAGGTGCGCGACAGACGAAGTCATTCCTCGAGGGACCCTCCGCGAAGCTAAACATTACCACTCAGGAGCGTCGCCGAGTCGAGGAACAGTATGTCCAGAGCCTAAAGAAACTGCTGGCCTTCAAAGTGCCCAACAGCCAGTCCGAGCTCGGGTAGGTCGCATCCAGCTGGGTTGACGCCAGAGTCTGGCATCCTGTGCTAATCGCCCGCTCAGCGTCTTCTCTGCCCCCTGGGACAAGATTCTACAAGCCGTCGATGCGACCGCCCACTCCCACCATGTCTTGGCAAGCCAGCTGGACAAAGATGTCGAGGGTCCCTTGCGCAACTTCCAGAATCGAAAGGAGATGCAGAACATGCAGACCATCTCCGCTAACCTGACGGCCATGGCCCGAGACCTCGAGGACGCCCAGAAGAAGACGGACGCATTGGCCAGGAAGGGCCCTAAGACAAATGCGCAGAAGATGGCTGATGCCACCGCGAGACTCGAGCAGGCCACCCAGCAGTGGGACTCGCAGGCCCCCTTCATCTTCGAAACCCTCCAAGCCCTCGACGAGCAGCGCGTTAACCAACTGCGCGACCTGCTGACCCAATACCAAACCCACGAGAACGATCAGGCCCAGCGAGCGCAGGCCAGGGCCGTCGACACCTTGGCCTCGATGCTGGAGATCAGTACCGAGCTGGAAATCGCAAGCTTCAAGGAGAAGGTCATTTCCGGAAGGCCGAGAATCGAGAAGAGAGCCACGGCATCAAGGCAATCGTCCAACGTACCCACGAGCCAGACTTTGGCGCCCCCACCTCCGCCCTCCTCCAGCTTGGGACACCACGATGACGACACGAGCGACCATTCGGGTTTCGCCGAGGGCAAGACTGGTACGAAGACGTTGCAAGGTTTCTCCGCCGTGGTCGCAAATTGCTAACTCGCGTTACAGAGTCGAAGCTTCGCAGTCGAATCGGTACCATGCTCGGTCGTCGCCGACAAAGCGTCCACGGAGGGTTCGGACCGCTTTCTCCACAGAAGACCGGCGGTGGCGCTCCGTCCTTCGGTCGTGGCCTTAGTAGTAGCCACAGCAGCACGCACGTCCGCCCCGGCCTCTCCCCCCGAGCTTCATCGAACAACCTGCACGAGACGAACAACCGATTGTCTGCTCTCGCGGAGACACCCGACTCTCCGAGACCTCCCCAGTCTGCCGGGAACGACAAGCCATTCCACGAGGGTACCAATGGCGTCGGTGACGGAACTGCGGAGGCTGCACGCTTGGGCTCATCAGCCGGCACTGTCAACGGAACTCACGACACCGATGTCTTGGACGTTGCCCCGCCGCCTGGACCGCCCCCGTCGCACAACAAAGAACCCGAGGCCAAGGATGCCGAGGGCTTCACCATCCCGCCGCCAGCAGATGACCCGATTTCCCTGGCCCAGCGCGAAGCGGCGGCGGATGAGAATGAGCAGCTGTTCAAGCTGAACATCCAGAACTCGCCCATCGCCGAAGAGGATGCCGAAGCCAAGCAGGCCGCCATGTCGAATGTGGCCAACACCCTGACGCAAATGGCTGCCCCGTCGCGCAAGATCGGAACGGTCCGAGGTCGTCGAGATGTGCGAAACACCATTTACGTGCCCCCGCCAAACATGCCCGAGCTCACCAACGACAACCCATTCCCGACGTCGCCTTCCCTGCCCAGTCAGTCCTCCAAGCCTACCACCGTGGCGGCGCTTGCCTCAGAGGCCAGTATCGCTGCGACATCAGATACCCAGTCCATTCGCTCGGCCAACTCGCTCGTGAGCCTCGCTCATCTCAAGCACCCTGAGATGCACGAGCCCGGCCTGAACGCTTCCGTCATCGAGACCGTGTCTGCCACTTTCGAAGACGGAACCGTGACAAGCGCAAAGGTCCACGGCGAGATCGCCCTTTCCTACCACGCTACCGGCGACTCTACTAAAGGTAGGTTTCTGTGTCCCCTCCGAGTGAAACTGAGCTAACTTGACATCAGACCGTGAAATAATTCGTATCAACAACTTCCCGAACCTGGAAGTTATCGGACCGAATCGTATCTTTGTTCAAAACAGCCCCGACAAGCCCGATCAATTCCAATTGGATGTGTCACATCTCAACAAGACCGCCACCGCATTTACGTATCGGGTTCATGCAGGCGAGGCTGGGCTAGCTGCCCATGTGCCCTTGCTGCTTCGGCCGGCCTGGAAGCCTCAGGGCGACAAGCTTGGCCTCCTCTTGCAGTACTCCCTCAACCCTGCTAGCAACCTGACAGGGCCCATCACGCTGCAGAACGTCGTTTTTGTCGCCACATACGAAGGCGCCAAGGCATCGGGCGCGCAGACAAAGCCCACGGGCACGCATCTCAAGGACAAGCATTTGGTGTACTGGCGTCTCGGAGACCTGACTCTCACGGCTGAGACGCAGAAGATTGTTTGCCGCATCATCGGCGCCGAGAACGCGGAGCCGAAGCCCGGACACATCGAGGCCCGGTGGGAGTTCACGCCCGAGAACCTCAGCAGCGGCATCAGCATCTCGAAGCTGGAAGAGACCAAGGGCAAGGGCAAGGAGGAGGAGGCGGACCCCTTTGCCGACGACAACCCGGCCTCGCCGGCCCTGCCGGCCGACCAGCAGTGGGCGGACGTGAAGCTGCTGAAGAAGATCACGAGCGGCAAATATGAAGCCAAGTGATTTGGGCAATTGCATTTGGAACTTAATGAGGAAAAAGGAGAGGAAACCCTGTTGGTGTACATACCCTTTATTGGAAGATGTAGATTTGATTGAAGGACATTTACATAGCGAGCGTTGCGCGCGGTATGCGGCGAGCATCCGGAGAACGGGATGGGAAACACAAAAAGAACACCCCGGATAGTTTTGTCTGGTAAATTGCATTTTTCTCTTTTTCTGGATTCTTCCCTAAGGGAGGCGGATTCAGGACAAGTCTCCTCGAGTCGTCCCTTCCAAGCAGGAAGGAGGCCGATTAGGATCTGTAGCTAGGCTTTTTTTCTGCCAATATGACGAAGAGAGGATTTCAAGATGCTTCGCCGTGAGACTTGCAAAAATATCTTCACAATTATACGGGACAAAAACAAAATCTTTGGGTATGAATACTTCTTTTTCGTCATAAATCACTCATGCCACTAATGTGTGAAAACCCCTTTACCCCCCGTCCCACTGATCTCAGTGGGGTTTCTGGATGTCTGTCTGGTATCTCGTGGTACAAAAATTGCAAGTAATACATGTGGCCGCCCAAGGCTAGCCCAGCCAATTCAACAGCGAAAGCCACCCCTTCGCTTTTATGAGTGAATACACAAGCAACGCTTCGTTCCTTGCCTCGGTACTCCCTTCCGCCTCTCTGGGCATGTCAACTACCCTTTTCCGGATCGAAATCACACACATGGTAGTTCGTTTTTACTCGGCGTTGTTCTGGTTCCGCGAGTGCTCCTCGTAAAACTCCAGCGTCAGCGCGGCCAGGAACCCGGGGATGCAGCCCTTCTCGCGCACCCAGAAGCCGATCTGGTCGCCGATGCGGCGCGCGAAGGCGCTGCGGGGGCCGCCGCCGACCTTCATCGTGCCCTTCTCGCCGTCGAAGACGATGGAGTTCTCGTGCTCGTCCGTCTGGGAGGGGTAGAACGTCGACTCGACGCGCATCTTGCCGTTGGGCATGAAGACGACGGTCCAGCCGAGGGTGGAGAAGATGGCCTCCTTGAACTCGAGGGACTTCTTGGACCAGACCTCCTTGAGGCGCTTGGCGGACTTCTGCGCTGAGGCCGTCTCGGCGCGGGCCTCCTCGACGAGCCGGTTGGCCGCGTCGAGCTGGGTCGAGGGGACGAGGCGGACGGACGGGTCGGAGCGGAGCTGGGCGAGGAGGTCCGCGTTCTCCTGCTTGAGGGCGGTGATGGTGGACATCTTGAAGGATTCGAAGTCGGAGGTCGGGTTGGAGCGCAGGGTCAGAACGCGCGTCTTAGACTGCGCCTTGAGGGCCTTGAGCTGCTCTTTCGTGACGGAGAGCTCCTTCTGGGTGACGGTGTGTTGGGTCTGGACGGCCGAGAGCTGGTCCTGCAGCTTGCGGTTCTTTCGCGTCAGGAGGCCGACCTGCTGGTGCGCCGCCTCGTCGTTCTCGTCGCGGGGACGCTTGGTGCCGGCCACTGCTGCTTCCGGCTTCGGGGCGTTCCCTGACTCGATGGATGACATCTCGGTGTGCAGGGCCTGGACCTCCAACCTGTACTTGTCGACCAGGTCCTCGAGCTCCTGGATGCGACGGGCTCTCGTCTCGTCGACGGACTCTGGCTGGAAGGCCTCGTCTTCCGCGTCGAAGGTCTTGAGCTGGGCGCGGAGGTATTCGACCTCCTTCACCGCGAGGACGCGCTGGCGCTCGGTGCGCAGGCGGGTCTTGTCGACGCTCTGGGTCGTGGCGGCCGACTTGGCCTCTGCAAGCTGCGACTTGAGCGCCGCCTGCTCTTCCTGGAGGGACCTGAGGGCCGACTCCTGCGCAGCCATCTCGGCCTGGAGCGCACCTATCCTCTCAACGTGCGAGGCGGAGGTGAGACGTTCCTGGATGAGGGCGCGGGCGACAGCTTCCGGCGAGTCGAACTCGACGTCGGCACCGGTGCCGGCCAAGTAACCCGTCCAGGCGATGCGCTCGTCCTCCAGACGCTGGCGCTGGATGCGAGCCTCTGACAGTTCAGCCTCGAGGGCCTGGGCCGCCTCGAGCTTCCGCTGAAGGGATCGCTTCTCCTCTTCAACAACCTCAACGGCCCTGTGAATCTGGCGCAAGTGTTTCAGCTCGGAGAGCTGTTCGCGGTTCGTGGCCTCAAGGTTCCTGATGTGGGTGACCTGTTCGGACAGCTCGCGTTTAATGATGGCCATGGTGTCGGCATCGCCCGTAATGGCCTTGAGACGCAGTACCTCTGCCTCCAAGTTCCCGACCACATTGTCCTTATCAGCAAGTTGGGTTTGAATTTGTTGAAGCACCGCCTCGCGGGCCTGCGACTCTTGCTCTAGCTCTTGTGTGGACTTTTGCGCAGCCTGCAGCTGCATTTCGAGGTCGATCGTCTTCTTTTCGCTGATCCTTGCCGCTTCGTTCTTGGCGTTCGATAGGTCCTCCAATTGTTCCTGTAGTAGACGGGCCTCCTCTTCGGCGTCGCGCGCCCTCCGCTCCAGGCCCGACTTGTCCTGCGCAGCACCCTCGCGCAGGTCGGCCAGCTCCTTCTGCGCATTCTCGAGTTGGCGCAGTGCCTGCGACCTTTCGCTCTCGGCGGCCTGCTTCGCTGTGAAATCGGCCTGGGCGCGGCGGCGGTGGTCTTCGAGCTCGGCATTGTGTCGCGCGTCGGTCATCTGCTTTTCCTGTTCGAAAGTGCTGATGGTGTACCGAAGGGTGCCCAGCTCGGCCTTGAGCTCCTCGATCACCTGTCGCTGGGACTCATACTCGGCGGCGTCGGGCGGCGCCATGTTCTCTTTTGAGCTTTCGCAGGAGGCGGCGCGAAGCGATTCGGGGGCGAAGCTTTGGCGTGAGCCGGGACGGCTGTTTGCCTCCCCGCCGGTGAAGAGGTTGTATGTCGGCTGCGTTGCGCGGAATGTCTAAGGTTTTTTCCCCCGGCGTCAGTTTGTTTACCGGGAGTATTTGTTTTTGTTTATTCGGAGTCGTACCCTGGATTCGCGGAGTGAGGTGTGCGGTCTTGGAAGGGCGCTCGTGCTGTTTCGAAAACGATTCGTCACTGAAGCGCGCCTCCCTGGAGGATCGCCGGACGGGGTATGCGACCTCATGGCGGCGATTGAACGGTGACGATTCAAGGCGCGTCTTGGAGATGGCCCGATGTTTTGGCGGGCTTTGAGAGCTTGGGTTGCGGGAGAAACAGTCACGTGATTTCGACCGGGATCTTCTGGGGGCCTCTTATTCCACACCCCTAAGTTGAGTATTCCACATCCCCTTTCAGGCTACCACTATGACTTTGTTATTATGACTTTAAGCACTATGCCTTGTTGTCGCTCTCCCCCGTCATCGCCACTGTCGTCCATCATTGTCGCCGTTGTACTGTTGCCGGCGTGATCGTTGCGGCTTGTAACGAGTAAGGGGTGAGACATTCAGCCTGCGGGTGTGAAATAGGAGGGGAAAAAAAAGAGACCCTCTTTGTGCATAACCCCTTGTGTGCAAAATGCTCAACATACTTCAGCCTCTTAGGCCGTGCTCTAGCCCCCACTGGGTGAAAAGCCTCATTAGAGAAACGTTTGGCTATAAGAATGCCAAGGCAAGCAAGGATTGTGACCACCCCTTGCCAGTTAGCGCCGGTCTACTATACCTACCTGGGTATTAATCTATCTATACATTGCCGCATTTTGAGAAAGACCTCGATGACGCGCAGAATGAAGATAGATCATAACGCAGTATCACAACCGTAATGTATCGCATCCTGGTAAGTCTTCCATGCTGTCACGTAGATGACATCAATTTGCTGACCGCTCGCATTGCTGCAGCCCCTTCGGGTCGCTCCTTATTATGCCCTTCGTCCCGCCTCTCCCGCCGGGTTCTCCCAGCTATCCTCGCGATGGTATTCGACGGAGAGCAAGGACAAACAGTCCGACTCGGAAGACAGCCCTCCACTCTACACCCGACGCGGCTCGGCCATCAACTTCAACTGGGATCGCAAGGCTGACAAGGGCAAGAGGGATGGCCCAACACTGTCGGCGGACAATTGGGAGGAGCACCCGGACGCCAAGATCGAGGATTTCGAGGAGCTTCCCTACAAGGAGTTTGGCATCAACCAGCACATGGAGGTAAACGCCGAGTTCAAGAAGGTTCTTACCCAGGTTGTACGGGAGTTCCGCGCTCCCATCATGTACGCCATGGCCTACGGTTCCGGCGTCTTCCCTCAGTCCAAGGCCAGCAAGCCCGTCTCCGACGAGGACTTCCGCGCCATTCACCCCAAGCCCTCGTCCGCCTTGATGGAAGTACAGAAGGGCGGTCCTAAGATGGTCGACTTCATCTTCGGTGTGACCCATACGCAACATTGGCATTCGCTCAACATGCGCCAGCACCGCGACCACTACTCGGGCCTGGCCAGCTTTGGCTCTGGCCTTGTGTCGACGTTCCAGGACCGCTGGGGCGCTGGCGTCTACTTCAACCCCTACGTGACGAAGAACGGAATGCTCATCAAATACGGCGTCACCTCGATCGACAACATGTGCACCGATCTTTCCACATGGAATAACCTTTATCTCGCGGGAAGACTTCACAAGCCGGTTAAGATCCTGCGTGATCATCCTCGAGTCCGTCTCGCGAACCAGGTGAACCTCATCTCTGCAGTTCGCACCGCTCTTCTGTTGCTGCCACCCAAATTCACTGAGAAGGAGCTCTTCTCGACCATCGCCGGAATCTCCTACCTGGGCGACCCACGCATGGCACTCCCCACGGAAAACAAGAGCAAGATCTCGAACATTGTGGACAACAACCTGGTCTCATTCCGCAAGCTCTACGGTCCTCTGCTGAACACTCTGCCCAACGTCGACTACAACGAAGGTGCCGACCAACAGTCCAAGCACGTATTGGATCCTGACTACGACGCCACCATGCACCAGGACATGGACCCGGTCAAGCGTGGCAACATGGTTCGACGTCTTCCCAAAGCCTTCCGTTCGCGACTCTACTTCCAGTACCAAAAGAAGTTCATGATACCCGCTGCAGAATTCAAGACCATGATGGACGCCTCCAAGGAAGAGGATGCCGTGAGTTTCAAGCGTCGCGAAGGTGGCGGCTTCGAGCAGCGCATCGTGCAGGACGACCCCGAGCAGTTACGCTCTTACATCCGCAAGGTCATTAAGCAGACAGTCGAATGGCCGGCTACTGCCCAGTCGCTCAAGGGCTTCTTCACAGCCGGTGTTAAGCGCTCCATTCGCTACATGTCCGAGAAGTTGGCCAAGTACAAGGAAGGAAAGGCCAAAGCCGAAACCAAAGCTCAAGCCGACGAGAAGAAGCCGGTTAGCGAGGAGGCTGACAAGGACAAGAAGTCGGAGTAGATGCACCTCACGACTTTTGGCATTACTTCGTTTCGATTCCCCATCTCGACGCCACAGCGTCGGCTTGTAATATTAAAAGCTGCGATAGTTGCGATTTGCGTTTTGGGTTCACATAGCATTCCACAGACACGTTTTCTTTTGTCTCCATTGCAAGGGACATGTAGCATTTGCATTGGGACGCAGTTCCCGACTTGGAGAGGGAAAATGGACGGGCAGCTGGAATGGCCGCTAAGGAGGAGAGGTTTCCGGCGTTCAAGGCGTACAGCAGAGCATTACCAGGAGAAGAAAGCTCCTGAGGGTTAGGCAGATTTGAATGAGAAGCGATGATAGCGCTAGTACTCATCAAGCTATTCCTTGACCAATGCGTGATCTATGTATCCGGGGAGGAAGCGACAAGCAGGCGGGGCCTATCCTGGATAATTCGTGGAGAAGATGAATGCCGAGGCGATTTGGTCATGAGAAGGCGTGCCCGCAGCGATAAGGGACGTCGACGATGATTAGGGACGCCGGCGGTGACTAGGGACGACGACGGATTGGACAGGTAGGCATGGTCAAACATGGAAATTATTATATCGGGTCCACGGCCCAGACTAATGGTACAGTACAGTGGTGTTCATTACATCGTTCCTCATGAGGACGTCCTTCGAAGATGTTGGGTTTACCACTTCTTCTTGGCGTACTCGGCCACGCCGTCGATGACCTTGTCGGTGAAGCCGCCGTCGTTGTCCTTCTTGTCCTTCTTGTCCTTGCCGCCGCCGCCGCCGCCGAGCATCCCGCCGAGCAGGCCGCCGCTGCCGCTGCTGCTCTTCTTGTCATCGCGATCGTAGCTGTCACGGCCTGGGGAGTGTTAGTATTCCTGCAGTCACGGATGGTGTGTGGAACTTCGTCACTTACGGCCGTGGGAAGGACGGCCTCCGCCGTAGGAGTCCGAGGGACCATAGTCGTCGCGACGACCCCCGCCGCTGCCGTGGCTGTCGCGGCCGCCGCCGGGTGGGCCGTAGTCATCGCGTCGGCCGCCTCCATAGCCACCGCTGGAGCCGCCGTAGTCATCGCGTCTGCCGCCGCCACCGTAGCCGCCACCAGATCCGTAGTCATCGCGTCTGCTACCGCCGCCGTAACCTCCCCCGCTTCCATAGGAGTCTCGGGGCCCGGGGTCGCCGCTGCCGTAAGAGTCTCGGCCTCCGCCGTATCCACCCTCGCTGTAGCCGCCTCCGCGGCGGTCATAGTCTGAGCCGCGGCCGCGGCCGTAGCCGTCTGAGGGGCCATAGTTCTCGTGTCTGCCGGAGTGCATTTTTGTGGTTTGTGTTGGATTTATGTGTGGAGGATGAGGTGTTTGTATTGTTTGATGAGTAGAATGATTCTTTCCAAGAGATGTAGGCTACGAAGGGTCTTCTCGGCACTTATATACTTGGCCTTTCACGGCTTTCATCATTCCAAGGACGTCAGGACCCTTTCTTCCCCGCCTTCTCTTGCGACGTCAAAATTCCACTAGGAGTTTCTATGAAAAGAAGACATTACATCAAGCGCCGACAAGCATCATCAGCCGACGGAGGGCAGCAAGAGAAGCAAGGAGGGGGATCGGGGACGAAGGCGAAAAGACGTCAAGCTTCCGGGGGACCTGTCACCTCGCATCAGTTAGGCGGGCTGGCCTTGGAGGATCTCCAGCCAAGTGCCGGCCAAGTGCCGCGATGCCGAGCTCAGCATCGTCAGAGCTGTGGTAGTCGCCTAAGAGTCCTGTTTGCAGTGGTATGAACTGGGCAAGTAATAGCGTGTTGCGTTTCCGTGAGCCGCATCGGTCCCCCGTTTGCTGATCTCATAGCCCGCGCGTCATCCCCATTAGGCGAGTGGGGGTCCTGTGCAACTGAGAACCGGGAGGAAACACTGTGACGCGGCGTGGCGATGTGGAGACCTTGAACCGGAACTTGGTGTTCACAGTCGAGTACCTAGGCACCTCACTGCGACACTAGAGATGTAGGTACCTAACTGTCATTACGAGTGTAACGAGCGGGATTGTGGTAACTGTACACGAAGAATAAGAGTGGAAACTTGGATTTGGAAATGGCGAAGGAGGGGTGGCGGTCCGTATTTTGGTCGGTGATGTTTATTTATGGAAGGACCCTGCTTTTTTTGTTCGTCTGCTTCCTGCGATTGTTTATCCCACCTACCTTCCTTCCCGTTGATCGTCTTTGCTGGAATCCGGGAGCTGTGGCCATCAGAGGGAAAGTCGGTCTTACTAGAAACACTAAGGGTGTCGTCCTCGAACTTGTCCTGGAGTGGCATGCTTCTGGAAGCGTTTCGCATGGCCCTGGTCTGGGCCGGCGGGCCTTGCCTGCCGCGCCTGCCTTGCCTTTCCATGGTTGGGATGACGCAAAGGGGGAGACGAGACGACCGCCGTTGCCAAGTGGACGTCCCCTGGTGCTTCAGATTACATAATACACACCCTACGACTCACAAGCAGCAACAGCGTCTCAGGTGACTGACCACTGAGCAAACTTTCCCAAGTCCCAGGGGTCTTCCCAGCCGCATCGAACAGCTCCAAGATGACTGACAGAGAGATGCTGAATTAATTGCCATGGCGGGCGCGGCGGGAAATGCATCTGCATCAATGGGATGGGACCGAACAATACACACTGCGACGCTTACCTAGGTACCTATGTCCAAGGTTCTCAACCACCTGCTGTCGCATGCATATTGCGTCCCAATTGCAGGTTTCTTTGCATTTCATGCGGCCCACTAGACGAGCAGTGGCGGACAACAACAACGAATGAAATGAAATACTTGAGAACTGAAATACATTTTATTAGAGAATACCAAACTGATGGGTGGTCTGAAGGGATGTATGCTGGCTGAGACATTCGAGGACACCTGCCCCAGGCCTGCCTCAAGGTCTCGACTCTTTTTCAATTGTCTCCCTCCCGTGCCCTCCATGTCTCTATCCCATCCCCCATTTCCAGGTTCCATATCCCCGTCGGGTCCGGTCCCCAGTGAGTCGTGGTGTTGTAGTAGCCGTGGTCGGGCGACGCTCCCTCCTTCCATCCTTGTCCGTAGAGTCTTGGCAGTCGCACTCGCGGCACCGGCACCGACTGTTGGAAGGTGCGCCCGTTTGCTGCGCTCCTGCCACCGACAACCGACTGCCTACCGAATACCCATCACCCATCACCCTCCCCGCAAAGGCCAGGGAAGGCGCGATGTGGGCTAGGTTCACCACCTGCGTTTTTAGCCTGCGTGGTCGCCATTCATTTGATTGGGGAAGAGCATCTCCCGCAACCTCCTGCAGGCTCCTGCAGCATCGCTACAGCACCTCCGCCTGCGCCTGTGCCACCTAAAGCCTGAAGGACATGCACGCGCGGGTATTCGTCCGGTCCAGTCCAACCGCCTATTTTCCTCCGCCTCCTCCTCCTCCCATTCCCACTCCACGCCTCCTACCATCCAGCCAGTCCCGTTCGTCTTACTCCCTTTCCTCCCCTCTCCTCCCCGCTGAAGTATCGGCGGTTGGTTGGGAAAGGGCCGACGTCCAAACAACGACATATCTCATCTCAACCTCTTTTTTTCTCTCTCCTTACTTCTTTTGCATCGTCGTCCGGTGGCCGACTCCTATTACCTACTCTCGCACCATCAGCCTCCCGTCAGACCGGCCGTCTTAGCTGACCGTTGCCGGATGTAACCCTTCGCTCAACGGCCAAACAAGAAAGAAACAACAGCAAATAAAAGCCACACGAGAATCCCCGAAACAAAAAGCAACGGCGACCCTCTTCTCGTCACGAACCCCGCCGAGCCGAAGGTCGCAATACCACCTCCGATACCCCCGACCGATCGATCACCCGTCGCCCGAAAAATAAAAATAAATCCGCCCACCATTAGAGAAACCCGTAAACAGCAGGCGCATGATCCCACGATAGAGCCGCCGAACATCCCTCACCGAGCGACCGAGGCGAATCCCGCCCTGCCACCATGGCGCGCCCGCGCATACCCGCCCTCTACGGCATCCTCCAGTTCTGCCTGCGCCTGACCCTCGTCGTCTTCGAGGTCTGCGCCGTCGCCGCTCTCATCACCCTGTCGCGCTACGGCTTCGACTTTCCCCTAGGATATGTAGCGGTAAGCTTTCTGCCAACATTCTCCCCCCGCTCAACAGATCATGTTCTAATAGTCGCTGCCAGTCCGTCACGGGCGTCGTATACTCCATGATGGAGATGGTCACCCTCGCCAACTCGACCGGCCAGATCCCGCGCATGCGCACCGGCGCCCTCGTCGTCGGCGACTTCGTGCTCTTCGTCCTCGGCCTCGTCGCATTCTTCTACTTCATCATCCTCAACGGCTGGCGCAACGGCAGCCCCCACCGCGAGTTCCGCGCCTGGCGCGACGACCCCCTCCGCGTCGAGAAGGCCACCTGGGCCCCCTGGTACATGTGGCTCCAGCTCATCGCCGCCGTCCTGCATTTCCTGTACATGGTCATGCACTGCGTCGACGCTTGCAAGGAGGGCACCCCGGAGCAGCAGCGCCGCCGCCAGCAGAGGAGGCGGCACAGGGAGATGCTGCGGGAGCAGCACAGGCGCCAGAGGCAGAGGGAGCGCGACCCGGAGACGGCCCAGGTGTCGACGAGCTAGCGACTATGACGACAACCTAGGGACGGCTCGGAGGAGCGACTCGACGGAACGACGGACACGGTTTTGTTTTCTTGTCATTGAATCGCCTGCATTGGCCGTTTGGTGTTTCTGGCGTTCAGGAAAGAGGGCCTTTTTTTGCTTCTTGTTTAATCGCATGGATAGCGTGGAGCAAGTGCTGGCCCAGGCTTTGGGAATAAAGGGTGAAGATGGGGCTTCACTCACGGGACTGACTGCATCGCCAGCCGAATAGGCCTGGTGTCATCTCACACGTAGGAGCACTGCATTTGAAGGAGATGCTGCTCCAGTCTATGTACATTTGCATGCGTAACATTTGCATGGGTATGTAACTGAAGCTCGCCGCGCCTCAGACACGATACAAAAAAGCTTTCTTCAACATGTTTGTGTCCTACAGCATCTCATCGCTCTTTAATTCACCTGCTTCATCGGATTTGGGTTCCATTCACTTTTCGGTACTCGATCTGCGCCACGGGACGGCGACTTTCAACAGACCAACGAAAAGTTGTTGAGATGAGTGGGATCTGCAACAAAAAGCTCGGATGACTTTCGAGACTCAAACAGCCTGGGCACGTTGCGCCCGTGGCGTCCGATTTTAGCGCACGTCACGCACGTCAAGGTTTGTTGACTCGGATCCGTCGGTGCTGATCGAGTCGTCTCGAGTCCACGCACTCACGCACTTACGTGCTTCCACGCGAACATGCTCTTTCCGTACAGGACATGTACTCAAAGCACTCATCATACGCGTCTGCTGTCGTCGACCTGCTGCTTGCGACTTGTGAGAGGGCTTTCACTTCTCGTATGGATGTACTCGAGGCGTATGCTGACGCGCGGCCCGGCTTTTTGTTAGTGTGGCGTGCCTGTCCATCACACCCACGGACGAGAGCCAATGAATAAGCTACCTAGGTAGGCGGGCAAGGTCTCGGCACATCCCACCGAGACGGGAGTCCGGTCCCGTTCGGGGTTCCGCGGGGCATGGACGGCGCCGTCGGGGGTTCTTCTAGACGTTTTCTAATGGATGCACTCTCTGTCGATCACCTTCGGATCGTCTCCCAAGAAGCAAACTATTTTAGTCACGGTTCAGACCCTGCCTCTTTGACGTTGCTCAAGACTTTTCTTTTGCGCCTTAGTTATTAACACTACAGCCAAGTCAGAATCTACGGGAGCTTCGCGACCTCGATCTTGACAACCGCCTCCCCCTTCCCTCCGTCAACCCACCTCTCCTCCCCGCCAAAGTCCAGCAACCCCCTCGTCCCCGCGGGCGCATCCCACTCCACCCGCGCAACGGATCCCTCCACCGCCCATCGCGCGCTGAACCTGCCCAGCGCCGTCGTGAACCCGGCCTGCGCGGCGGGCACCTCCCCGAACACGGGCCTCAGTCGCCACTCTTGTCCAGCGGGCCGCGTCACGCGCAGGCCGACGAGGTACTCTGTCAGCGCGCTCGTGGGGCCGCTGCTCCACCCGTGCGCGTGGCTAACATAACTCGGGTCGTTCGTGTAGCCCCTCGAGCTGCGGTACCCGAAGCTGCCGTCCGCAAGATAGCCCTCTATCACGGTCGACTGCGTCCCGTTGGGGTGGGAGAGGTACCACCCCCACGAGTCGCGGATCAGGCGCAGGGCGCGGTCGGGACGTCCCGCGACGAAGTGCGCTTCGATTTCCACGCTGGAGATGAAGGGGGAGACGTTGCCTGGCAATTCGGGGGATGACGGGCCGATGGGCGTCCAGTTCTCGGTCAGCGCGCGGGAGACGGAGGCAGCTTCTTCGGAGGAGGGGGCGACGACGCCGAAGGCTACGGCGTAGCTGTTCGAGTCTTGGGGGTAGAGCGTGCGGTTCCTGTGGCCGTCCACGAAGGCGCCCTTGGAGGCGTCCCAGAAATGCGTCATGATGGCGGATTTGAGCGTTTCTGCCCGCGCGAGCCAAGTTTCGGTTAGATTTGTCGAGCTGTTCGAAGCCGGGGCCAGCTCCGCGAGGAAGGCGCCGGTGGCGAGGGTGCGGTAGAGCAGCATGCTCGGCGCGCTGCCGTTCACCGAGTTGATGTAGCGCGCCCAGTCTCCCGTGGCCGTCGCGTTCAGCACGCCCGTCTCGGGGATGATCTTGGCGTAGATGTAGTCCATGGCGCGGAGGTAGGTGGGCCAGTACGTCTCGAGCCAGGCGAGGTCCCCCGAGAAGAGGACGTAGTTGTACGCGCCGATCATGGTCCACATGTGGTAGGTGTCGCTCGCCGCATCCAGATACGGCGGCCCCGCGCGGGGGAAGATGCCGCTGGGCTGCTGGAACTCGAACATGGTCTGGATCGCGTTCTTGGCGCTCTCGAGGTCGCCGGTGCTGACGAAGGCCGAGGGCACGGCGACGCCCATGTCGCCCGGCCAGATCCAGCGGTCGCGCTTGGCGCCGTCGAGGAGGAGGGAGGAGCCGACGCCGAGCCAGGCGTCGTTGGACCAGCCGCCGTCCCAGATGTCCTCGGTCAGCACGCGGCCCGTCTCCGGGGGCGCGGCGTTGGTCTGCAGGGTGTATGCGCCGGCGTACCAGATCTTGTCGAGGAGGGGCTCGGAGGAGTGGAAGTAGCCCTGGTAGGCGCGCAGGTTGGACCAGGTGGGCTGGAAGACGATCTCGAGGGAGACGTCGTCGATGGAGAGGGTCGGGAGGGTAGTGTTGGCGGCTTTGCAAGGGGACGGAGAGGAGGCGTTGGTCATGAGGAAGAGGGTGAGGTAGCGGAAGCCGCCGCGCATCTTGGGCAGGGGCACAGTGTAAGAGCCGGTCCCGGGGGCGGTGATGTTGTGGAAGAGGGCGCCGTCGACGCTGATGAGGGCCTGGCCCGGGCCGCGGTAGTTGCCGTTCGAGTTGTCCGAGTACTCGCCGATCCAGTTCTTGGCTTCGGTCCAGGCGAGGCCGAGAACGGCCGGGGCGGAGGCGTCCGCGGGGCCGGCGAGGGTGTAGTTGACGGTGGTGACGCCGCCGACAAGGACGCCAAAGTCAAAGACGAGGGCGGAGCCGTTGCCGGAGAGGGCCGAGGGGTATTCAGGGAAGTTGCCGACGACATTACCCGTTGCGAGTGACAGGACCGACTTTGGTCTGGCAGTGCGGGAGTCCGGGGCGTAGATGTTGGCGTCCCAGGGCCCCGGGAAAGAAGCCTCGGTTGGGTGGGTGCAGGTTGCGTTGCGCCAGCAGGAGGATGCCAGGGCGCCGGTGACGAGGCCGAAGCCCGGGACAAGAGACTTGAGCGAGACCATGCCGGGCTTGTCTGGACTGTCTGGGTGAAGAAGAGACCAGCCGTGTGGGTGACCCAGGCGGACGGCACTGGCGAGTTTTAACGGTGACGCATCGCGAGATGCAATGCCGAAGACCACCGCAAGAACCGAACCAAGACGCTGGGATTCGTCTGATGGGGGCCACTAACTAATTAGCCTAGAGAGTTTATGCCCCTCCGCAAGAGATCCATTGGCCTATTGACTCGCAGAGACGACAAGGAGGCACGATGCGAGGTGGTATTCCATGCGGACCCTTCCTCTCGGTCACTTCGGGGCAAAGTTAGGCGTCGTGCCTGAGAAGCCAAGGCCTTTTCTGCAGCTTACCAGCCTGCCACTCCATCTTCCTTGGTCATGGAACTTGAGAGAGGGGGTAATTAAAGGTTTAGCGACCTCGGGTCAAGAATCTGGAACCTCGGAAAAGGTTGATTGGGCATATTATCACTAGAACAGGAGGGCCGGAAGTCAATTTCACGTCGGGAAATGGCAGTGAGGTGCCACGGCAAGAACATGGGGAGGAACAAAAAGAGGAGCAGAGTGCGGGGTAAGGATGGGACGTGGCTGAAATGAAGAAGGCGGGGAAGTGGGGTAACCTGGGGATAAGTATGGGGCTCGTTCGTCTGATGAGGCGATGTCTATCCGTGTACGTACTTACACCATGTCACGGAAACTTGCAGCATCACGATATAATCTTCGTGAGCATCTGTTGCTTGCACATACGACCATACCCACTGGAGAACTCGGGATCCCGTCCGCTCTCCCATAGATAAGCCAGTGAGGGCAAGCTTATCTATGGGAGTGCGGGGTCGCTGACACATCAACGCAAAACGGGGGAGAGCCCCACTGTTCTCTCCGTACCAGCCGTGCCGTTATGGGCCCACCCACCTCCGTTTCTGACCCCGGCATGGTCTACGCGCCGAGGGTCGCGCCGCACACATACTGAGCCGGGTGTGGATGTAAAATGTAGCGCCGGACATGGGAGCAGACGGTAGCGCCGAGCATGGCCTCATTCTTGATTTTGGGAATTTAAAAGTCATATCTGATTGTCTATATCTCCCGTCACTCCCACCTCCCACTTTCTCGCCCTATAACCCCCCTTTCGCGGGACACTTTCTTTCCAACGCCAGTTCTCCAGGCACTCACACTTTCTAGCCACAGTAGCTCGTTCATCTTCGTCTCCTATATTTCCGACATCTTTATTAAACCCGTCGCATTATACATCCCTCCTGGTACTCACCCTTCCTTACCACGGTTCCCTCTTGATTGAGCCTCACCTCCTGTCTTCCGCGCATCTTGATTGAATCCACTACACATTGTACAGCCCTCATCCTTACTGCTTTTGCTACTCGTGTCAACAATGGATGACTACGACGAGGCACTGTCCTTATAGGACGATCCAATCGACTTACTACCCAATCTAGTAAACGAGAAAGAGCAAGCCAAGCGATTATTCCTCGAATACGAGTCGACCACTCTACCCGACAGGACGAAAGTCAAGGAGAAGACAAACAGCTAGCGACAAAGCATCATAGAAAAGTAGGAGATATACTAGATCCCGATATTTATTAATATTTAGTAAGTAACTACTAATACTATATTACAGGTTTACTAGAGATTACTTAGAAATCGACCCCAACTAAGTGTAGCACGATTTATATAACGAATTAGAACCAGTAGCTAATCCAATTCAATCCTTCTTCAAATCGTATGCACAGCAGTCGATAGAACGACGCATCTACCTCGGGCCAAAGGAGTACGAATGGACGCCTACGGTCAAAACCGCGGTCACTATAATGGAGGTTTAGAAGAACCTACTAAGCTATACAGACGCCACTGTCCTTTAGAACAAAAGACAGTAGGACCATAAGAACAAGATAAGATAGCGGCTAGCCTTTACTAAAAGAGAAGCTAAAGGTAAACGCTATAGGAATGACCTAGTCTACCGGATATCACTAGTAAGTCTTATAAGTACCAACGGAGTTCATTTCTAATATACTTATCATAATAAATTAAGGAGGACCTCGTCAAAAAACTCGATCTTACTCGGACGCAAACGTTTACAAAAGTTACTACTACCACTGCGGACATCACACTATACCTTAACACCCTATAGAGACGCACCGACAATATTAGATACTCTCCGTCGAAGAGGGTGGCCTTCTACGCCGTCATACTCCTGTCCTACATCGGCGGCTTCCGCCCGGCTACGCTCTTATAGCTCCTATTCCGCCAGGTTAAACTATCCGTCGTCCAAGACCCGATAGACGCCTCTAAGACACAACTAGTCGCTAAGATTACTATCTACTAGAACAAGTAGGAAAGTAATAAAATTGGATGGAAGTAGGACGACGTATAAGTGTCGCACTCCCCACAAAGCTCACGACAGGCCAGTATACTGATCACTTTGCCTCTAGTGTATTATTTAGTATCACTATCGTCCTATAGCCTCTCCTTTATATCGCTAGCCTTATTACTATAACTACTATCCACAAGTATACGTTTAAGACACTGTTTAGCTCGCTCGAGGATATCCTAAGTCGACCCATCTTAGAGAACACAGACTGTGTCGTCCTGTGTTGGAGGCTAGAGCTGTTTGACGAGCCCATATTTAGAATCTAGTACTATACCTTCTTCGAGCTGTAGTACTAAGGTTCTTCTTATCGTCGGTCTTCCCGACCCACCCCGGCCTTACTCTATAAGAGTCGGCGCAGAAGGCAACCTCCACCGTAAGTACCCTCACTCCTAGCTGGCGATCGTGGACTTACCCGTGGGATAGGATATCTAGAACCACACCTAAGCAACTATATCCTTTCGTACACCGAGAACGTCTTTTAGAGGAGCTACTAGCCAGTTTACATAACCAAAAACTTACCTAGGCTGGTGTTCGCTAGAGTCCTAGAGTTTGACGTACACGAGCGAACGCCAGCTTCTGGCGGGACAAAAGTGCGCCTATCTATCCTAAAGAAGAGGACCTGTCCCAGTAGGAATAACGCTAAGATATACGTGGACTACGGGCTAAGTATTAGTACGTAAGAGCGTATTCGAATGTCGACAATCCGTAGGCTAAACGGATCGCCGCGTAAATCCAGTTTATTCGGGACCGGCTAAGCGACCTCTAGGTGGCCGAGGATAGGAAATAGTATTTTGAAGTAGCTGGGAGGCTACGGGCCGCTAGACAGCCAATACCTCACAAGCTCAAGCGGGGCAACGTCTTGTATCGGAAGTAGTACTATGGGCCCATTTCAGACACAGCCACCACTATCGGCCAGTTTCTATACTAGAAAAACTATTTAGTTATAAGTCCTAGCGCGTTCATCGAGATAGGCCTCACCTACCTAGAAAATCTCCTAGACATAGTCAAGACAGTAGCTACCAAGCACGCACCGACAATGCAGCCCCCCCCCCCCCCCCCCCCCCGGAACCCCACTAATCAAGCCCGACGCTGAAGCGCTGGACGACCCGGAGGACCCGGACGACCCGGATGTAAGGCCCCGGTATCTATTTAGCTGCGGCTTTTTCAGCAACCGGGGTGACTTGACTAGGCATGTGCAAAATGTGACGGTCGTGCGCAGCCGTGAGCCAGAGAGCCCGAGACTAGCCGATGTCACAGCACTATACAGCCATAACTAA